>JAOTOL010000910.1:150000-163795 GCA_034440575.1 Imbricaverruca yamaguchii | reverse complement strand
CACCCCAGATGCGGGGTTTGCCTAAGACGCATAAGCCAGGAATCCCTATGCGTCCTATCACATCGGGTATAGGCAGCGCCCCACATCGCATTGCGAAGGTGTTGGCACAGCCTTTATCGGCCTCTCTAGGAGTAATCAGTGACAGTCATGTCAAAAATTCTGGGGACTTTTTGGACAGAGTGAAGCAGATATCTGTTGTGGGGGAAGAAGATGGCCAGCTTGGATGTGAAATCGTTGTTTACTAATGTGCCGATTACCGGGGCAATGGACGCAGTTAAACCGGTGCTAGACTTGACTGATAATGACTTGTTGCCCTTGCCGAGAAGAGATTTCAACCAGCTAGTTGAGCATTGTGTTAGATTCGTTGCTTTTGAGTTCGAGGGTGTAGAGTTTAGGCAGATAGAGGGTTTGACGATGGGCTCTCCACTGAGTGCGGTATTAGCCAACCTGTTCATGGAGGTGCTGGAGGTTGGCGGAGGCGGTGGTCAGTTACCCAAGCTCTTTGGTACAATATATTTATGCACATTACTCCTCGGTTTAGCTTATCAGGTCAGCAATTTTGCCACGCTGCAGACATATAATCATTGTCCTGAAAATGATTTGGTCCTTCAATATGAACCTTTGTTATTTCAAAATTTAATTATTTCAGCTTCATGTGTTTGATTCTTGGATCAAGGTGACTATCATAAGTGGAACTTGTTGCATTGACAAAAATTGTCATAAATTCCTTGACACAAATGCAACATATGACCCATGACACTGTGTCCTAGAAATTGGTGCTATGGTATAACTGAATCCAATTTGCATTGGTAGGGGAGAGTGGGGTAAGATGCCCAGGGTTTAGGGAAATTGGCATTGTGACCAAATTAACCCACAAATCCTGGATCTCTGAATGTCAACACGAAGCCCAATATTTTTATATCCACTTGAATGCACTGGATCACTGAGACTCGTCTCGTTTTCTCATTGTTGAGATTTTACCAGAGGCATGTAAAGGGCGTCTTACCCATGGGGTGGGTAAGATGCCCATGGGTATGGGTAAGAGCCCCTGCCCTGGGCATCTTTCTCCATTGCCATAAAATGAAACTTTATCGTTTATGATTTCGTAGGCACTTCAACCGGCAGATGCATTCCTTCCCTCACTGAAAAAAGTCAACCAAACGTTCATGTTTTATTCTGAGCTTGCGAAAAAGAAACGCTTTGGTACCAAGCTCACCAGCCACCCGTGAATTCTTCTTAAGGTAGAATTCCACCAGGCTGGTGCCAGCATATTACCATTGGGCATAGCATGCGTTCACAAGTTTCAATTGAACTTAAAACATGCGCTGACAGCACAGATCAAATGTATTAGCGGCACAGGTCACAGGTGTAGCCACCATCGCCGTTAGCTTGTACGTCGGTACAAAGCATACAGGCCCAGCCTTGGCAGGCTGCGCACTGAATCCACTCTTCACACGACATGGTAAATCTCATGTCACAGATAATGCACCTGGTGTCATCTAGTTCTTGCTCGTTGCAGATTTGATAGCTTGTTTTTTTCTTTTGCGATCCTGGCTTTGTCTGTCTTGTCCCCTTCTTTTTAGCTGCCTCTACGTTTTCTTTTCCCTTCTTCATTTTCTTTTTTTCATGTATTTTCTTGCTGGGAGACGACGTGATTACTGTGGCTTGTTCAGCCCGACGAGATCTCTTTCTCTTTTCCGCTCGCGGAGTGGTGGGTAACATATCTAGAATGTTGGTTGGTGACTGCTGAGCGCTCTCTTCGGGACCGGCAGCTGTGGCGCTCGAGCCCGCAGACTCCGGCGCCGGTTCCTGAGACGACTGCAGCACGCTCATGTCGAGACCGGTAGCTGTGGCGCTAGAGCCCGCTGTCTCCGGCGCCGGTTCTTGAGACGACTGTAGCGCGCTCCCGTCGAGACCGGCGGGGAATCGGGAGCCTCCTCCTCAGCCATGCGTGCGGGTGCAGAGTCATCCTCGGTGAAAACCATGCCGCAGGGCCATATTCCTGAGGCTTTTAATCCATTGATCGCCCGCTCCATGGTAGCAGATCTCGAGTAGGCAGTGCTGAAGATTTGAGGCAGTTCGTACTCGGTCACGCGCCTACCTGGATGGGCACGCATCTAGGTGTCCACCGCGTTGTTGCACGCGCTCTTGGGGGACTTGAATACCGCCATATCTAGCAGCTGCATTCTATGAGTAGAATGCGGCGGCAGTGTGATGATTGTCACGCCGTTTTCCCAAGCCATGTCAACGACCTCGAGAGACTTATGGCTGTGATGGCCATCGAGGATGATCACGTGTTTGTCCTGCATTGAGGGCTTCACCACCGCCAGGAAATGGTGGAGCCACGTGAGGAAAACCTCTTGATCGGTCCATCTAGAATTAGTGCACGTTCCCACCGAGCCTGGCTGCGCACCGTTCATCAGGCTTTGACCATCTTCATCCCGCCGAAGGCGAAGACTGCAGGTAAGTGCAATCCAGCCGCGTTGAGTGCGCACAGAACAGTGACAATCTTGCCGCGCTCTCCGCTTGTGATTTTCCCGACTCTTTTGACGCCTTTGGAAGCAACGATCTTCCCTGGAGTTTGTACGTTGGTCAGCCCAGTTTCATCCATATTCCATACTTTTATGGGCCCGTAGTCGCCTCCGTCGAGAACTGATCCGTATGCGTCGAAGAACTTCTTGACCTGAGGTCGGTTTAATCCGACGGCTCGGGATAGGCTTGTTGCTTCTGGGCTCCGGATTGACAGGCTTGGGTGGCGACGCAAAAATCGGAAAACCAGTTTTTCACAGTCATCCTGTGCTCTTTGTCGAACCGCACTTTCATGTCCATCATCTTCTGTGCGAACTCGTAGGCTAGACGCTGTGGGTCCAATGCTGTGATCCTAAAAAAGAAGTTTCTCCATTTCTTTGATCTGTTGTACGAGTTGTTCCTCCATTTCCTTCGGAATGTCTGTAGACCTTCCCAGACTTCCCGGGATCAGCACCTTCTTGTCTCGGTGGCGACGCAGTGTTTTTCTGGATGTCTTGTACATTTTGGAGACCTTATATAGGGAAGATCCACCATGTATGGCATGAAATGCTTGCTTGAGACTCTCTTGGCTATAGGAGCGTCGGTTGGAGGTCCTGGTTCTGGTTCGTGTCATGATACGTGACACTGAAAATGATATCGGAATTAGGGTTGTGGCAAGGTATTATCTGATAGTGTTTGCCAAGGACGCATCAACCGGGGGTGGTGAAGGAAACAAGAAGGGCAGAGCCTCCCACTTCCCCCAAACCAACTTTGGTGATTTTTAACATTAACCCTATGGCGTTGACTGGAAATATTCTGCCAAAAAATTATTGTTTGGCCCCCAACTTTGAAACAGTTCCCGCGCCGCTGGTGTTTGCTGCACATATTGGAACAAACTGGAAATACTTTGACAAGCCTTGAAATAGTGTGCAAGGGTGATGCTCTTCGCTAGGTAAAAATATTTTCACACAGTCTGGCGAAATCTGGTGCATATGAATTTGTATTATATGTAGTATTCCGGTGAAGTCAGTATAATTATCTCGATTAATTGACTGGGTAGATCTGTTATTATCTGGGAATTATCTGTTAAAGATATGGGTAGATCGATTAATACAGACACTTTCACATTTAGGTAAGTATGTCATCTACGAATGACCAAGGTCGCAGCAAGCAGGGAGGGGATGGCATTCAAGCCCCCAATTTGAAAAGGCCTAATACCAAAAATATATAGATGTTACCCGACACGAAAAATGTACGTGGTAAATTTCAGACTGCAGCTTCCCAATCCCTCTTGGGTTACCCCACCTCACGAACACTTTCAATAGTTCGTACGTCCCCCGGGGTGACAAAATAAATATATAAGAACATATTCGAGGTATGAAAGCTAATTAGCTAAATATTAACGCATGAATGTGTTATTCGTAAACTACCGGCGGGAGAGACACCCTATATATGGGGTGAGATGCCCCCGGGGGCGTCTTTCCTCACCGATGTGTGGGGCGTTTTACCCACCAATGCCGAAATTTGGTCGCACGTAGCGTGCAGAAACAGGGCGATCGTGGCGAACTGGAGAATGACACCCTACAGAACCAAAATATACCATGTTCCGCGATAGAAAGTCCTACAGCACGCAAGTATATTATTTGAACAGATGCTTGCAACTATTTTGTTAAACTTTCATGACCGAAAACATCAAAAAGTGAAGAAACGCTCAGCGCTCGTCACGCACTTGCAGCAACGGACCAACATTTTGCGCAATAAACAACCGTGGCTTCTGCTTCCAATCAAGAACTTCAGAACTGTTCTCTAATTCTTTGATCATAAAGACATCAAGACATAAAGACATAACAGATGAGTGGGGCTATGAGCCACAAGGGCCCTTCTTGGTTGCACTGTGTAAACTCAACCAGTTGCCCACCACATCCGTCAGCCAACCCTCCCTGTAATACTGAAAAGCAAGCCCTCTATTCTTATAATGATTGTCTATGCTGTTTTTAAGACTTCAATGTGCTGCTACTTACAATGGTTTCTGCCAGCTGTTTCCAGTGTTCTCCTACCCTGTTGGTGAATAAAAGAAACATCTTTCTTTATATGCCTGGTTGCTTATACCTTTAACCATTTGTGTAGCCCTTTTTTGTACTCTCTCTAAAAGCCAACTATCTTTTTCATAGCTAGGAGGCCAACCTTTGATGCAGTATTCCAAATGTGGCCTGACATATGCGCAGTAAAGCTTCCGATGACTTCCTCACTTATTTATGATACATTCCTATTTATTTCCCCAGGCATTCTCAGTGCCTTCTTCCTGGCTTCCTTGGTCTGTTCTGATGCCCCCAATTTTGTGATTAGAATAACACCTAAATCCTTCTCCTGTTGAATCACTGATAGCACTTGGCCACCCATCAAGTATGGAGCCTTCATATGCTGCGTACCTACATGCATGATTTTGCACTTCTCGAAATTTCATTTCACTTGCCATTATTTGGACCACTTCACAAGTTCGTCTAAGTCTTTTTGCAGCGCGACATGCTCATTTTGACCTGTTATTGCCCTAAAGACTTTCAAATCCTCCGAAAATTTCAAAATCTTACTGCTTTAGGCCACTTTCAATGTTATTTACAAATATAATGAACAGTAGTGGCCCCAGTACTGACCACTGGACCAGTACTGGTAAAGGTTCCAAATTTCAACAAAGCAGACTTTGACTCCATGAGAGCGGCTTTCAGTGCCATCAGGTGGGAAGAAGAATTCTCCAATTTAAATGCCTGTGAAATGTGGGAAAAGTTCAAATCTTACTTAAAGGAAATTCAGATTAGCCATGTCCCTCAAAAGCAAAGACGCAAAAGATGGGAAGGAAAGCCAGCATGGCTTACACCAGACATGATAAAAGCGATTAAGGCTAAGAAAGCTGCATTTAGAGTCTTTAAAGAAGCCTCAAATGTCGTTAATCTAAAGGCGTATCGAAAAGTTGGGGACACTGTGAAGCAAAAAACCAGAGCAGCAAAGCGAGCGAAAAATTGGATTTAGCTAGGAACTGTAATGGGGACAGCAAAACGTTTTTAGTTTCTACAAGCTGAGTAAAGTTTCTAGCACAATTGGTCCACTGGAAGTAAATGGGACTACATTGGGTGAGGATAGTGAGATGGTTGAGGAGCTGAGCAAGCAGTTTAAATCAGTGTTTCCATTGGAAGATATGACCAATCTGCCCACCGTACACTATAGTTCAGTGGCATGTGATCTGATAAATGATGTTAATTTCATTGCTAGTGATGATGTGTACAATCATATCAGGAAAATAAAGCCAAACAAGGCAGCAGGACCTGATGAAAATTTTGCCAGGGTATTGCGGGAAGCTGACAAGGAACTGGCATTTCCACTTAGTATAATACTTCGTAGATAAGTTTCACAGCATGAAATTCGAACAGATTGGAAAAGGGCAAATGTAGTTCCTATTTTCAAGAAAGGAAAAAGAGGGAAAGTTGAAAACTATAGGCCAGTAAGTCTCACATCCCTAATCTGCAAGGTACTCGAATCAATTATCAAGGATAGAATAGTTAGTTTTCTGGAAGGTAGCAGATTGATTCAAGATACTCAACATGGGTTTAGAAAAGGACCATCTTGTCTCACAAATGTCCTGGACTTCTTGAACTTCGTCACAGCACAAATTGATCACGGAAATCAGGTTGATGTAGCATATAACTGCGGTGGCACAGGTCACCAGTGATCACCAGTTTAACACAGTCATAGTGCATGTAGGGGTAAATAACATAGGTCATACTAGGAGCGAGGAGCTTCTGCGGGAGTACAGGGCCCTTCTGGCCACCCTGAAGGGTACCAATAGAGTGCTTGTAACAGGAATTTTGCCTAGGGCTAGAGCCTCCCCTGAGTGGAGCTCTAGGGCACTGGCAGCTAACACCAGGGTAGGAAAGCTCTGCCAGGAGCTAGGTTTTACATTTGTAGACGAGTGGAGCAGGTTTTATGCATCGTGGGACCTCTATCAGAAGGATGGCCTGCATTTTTCTGAGAAGGGGGTCCATGTGTTAGGCAAAGTATATGAGCATGTCCTTCAGGGAAACTAGGAAATGGGGTGGGGAGGGATGAAATTGCATTGCCAACTCAGGAATATTCCAATAGTGTAAGCCAAGGCAATAGAACCTCAAAGTCTGCAAATAGGGACAGCAGCAACTCAAGGGGACAGAGTTATAGTTCATCTAGTGATAAAAGAACTCCTCAATATGAAAAAGCCAAAGGTGGTTATGGAGCATTTGTTAAGTGTATGATGTTTAATGCTCAGAGTATCCGTTCCAAATTTGATGAGTTCAAGTGTTATGTTGCTGAGGAGGAACCGGATTTTGTTTGCATTACGGAGGCATGGGTCAGTGAAGGATATTTTGGAGATAACTTACAGGACTATGAGATCCAGGGATACAATATGTTTTCGTGCAATAGGGGTCCAGCAATGAAAGGGGGTGGTGTAATGCTCTATGTGAATAGCTTATTCAGTTCTCAAAAAGTAGCAGGTGGGGATAAAAATGTGTCTGTGGAGTCCATTTGGCTTGATGTCACTGTGGGAAAAGGCAACAGCAATACTCTTAGGATAGGAGCTTTCTACCGATCAGGAACCCTGCCACATTCTCAGCAACTGGAGCTTGACAAGGTGATTTGTGAGGAAATCAGTAGAAACTTTCAGAGGAAGTGCCTTATTCTCGGTGACTTTAATCTAAAAGGTTATGAAAATGCTGGTGTTGGCTCCCCATCATGCAAAATGTTCAGGAAATGCCTTGAAGAGGACCTGTTCTTACACCAGTTTGTATCGGAACCTACCAGGCATGGTTCATTCTTGGACCTTGTATTCTCGGATTTAGGTGACTTGGTTCAAGACTTGACTGTAGGCGAAACTCTGGGAAAAAGTGACCATAACATAGTTAGATTCAAGGCACATGTAGGGGAAACTATCAAGGATAATTTGGTAAAGGTTCCAAATTTCAACAAAGCAGACTTTAACGGCATGAGAGCGGCTTTAAGTGCCATCAGATGGGAAGAAGAATTCTCCAATTTAAATGCCTGTGAAATGTGGGAAAAGTTCAAATCATACTTAAAGGAAACTCAGATTAGACATGTCCCCCAAAAGCAAAGACGCAAAAGAAGGGTAGGAAAGCCAGCATGGCTTACACCAGACGTGATAAAAGCAATTAGGGCTAAGAAAACTGCATTTAGAGTTTTTAAAGAAGCCTCAAATGTCATTAATCTAAAGGCGTATCGAAAAGCTAGAGACACTGTGAAGCAAAAAACCAGAGCAGCAAAGCGAGCAAAGGAACTGGATTTAGCTAGAAACTGTAATGGGGACAGTAAAAAGTTCTTTAGTTTCTACAAGCTGAGTAAAGTTTCTAACACAATTGGTCCACTGGAAGTAAACGGGACTACATTGGGTGAGGATAGTGAGATGGTTGAGGAGCTGAGCAAGCAGTTCAAATCAGTGTTTACATTGGAAGATATGACCAATCTGCCGACCGTACACCATAGTTCAGATACATGGGATCTGACAAATGATGTTGATTTCATTGGTAGTGATGTTGTTTACAATCATATCAGGAAAATAAAGCCAAATAAGGCAGCAGGACCTGATGATATTTATGCTAGGGTGTTGCGGGAAACTGAAAAGGAACTGGCATTTCCACTTAGTATAATATTTTGTAGATCAGTTTCACATAATGAAATTCCAACCGATTGGAAAAGGGCAAATGTAGTTCCTATTTTCAAGAAAGGAGAAAGAGGGAAAGTTGAAAACTATAGGCCAGTAAGTCTCACATCCCTAATCTGCAAGGTACTCGAATCAATTATCAAGGATAGAATAGTTAGTTTTCTGGAAGGTAGCAGATTGATTCAAGATACTCAACATGGGTTTAGAAAAGGACCATCTTGTCTCACAAATGTCCTGGACTTCTTGAACTTCGTCACAGCACAAATTGATCACGGAAATCAGGTTGATGTAGCATATCTTTACTTTAGTAAGGGCTTTGACAAGGTTCCCCATACACGGTTAATGATACAGCTTCAGTCCCATGGCATTGCAGGTAGGATCTTACAATGGATAAAGTTGTGGCTTTCAGATAGACGCAAAGAGTGATACTAAATGGTATAAGGTCATCATGGCAAAGTGTACTTAGTGGAGACCCCCTGGGTCAGTACCTGGGCCACTACTGTTCATTATATTTGTAAATAGCATTGAAAGTGGCCTAAGCAGTAAAGGTTTGAAATTTGCGGATGATTTGAAGGTCTTTAGGGCATCAACAGGTCAAAACGAGCATATTTCGCTGCAAGAAGACTTAGACGAACTTGTGAAGTGGTCCGAAGAATGGCAAATGAAATTTAATTTTGATAAGTGCAAAATCATGCATGTAGGTAAGCAGCATATGAAGGCACCATATCCGATTGGTGGCCAAGTGCTATCAGTGACTCAACAGGAGAAGGATTCAGGTGTTATTCTAAACACAAAACTGGGGGCATCAGAGCAGACCAAGGAAGCCAGGAACAAGGCACTGAGAATGCTCGGGGCAATAAATAGGAATGTATCATACAGAAATGAGGAAGTGATCAGGAAGCTTTACTGTGCATACGTCAGGCCACATTTGGAATACTGCATCCAAGCTTGGTCTCCTAGCTATGAAAAAGATTGTGGGCTTTTAGAGAGAGTACAAAAGAGGGCTACAAAAATGATTAATGGTATAAGCAACCTGGCATATGAGGGAAGATTGAAGAAATTGAATATGTTTCTACTTAGATATAGAAGGTGGAGATGAAATCTCATCGAGGCCTTTAAATTTGTCCATGGCTTGGTGAGGGGATATCTTGGGGAAATGCTTGAATTTAACAGAAGTGATGCAATTATAGGTCATCAATTCAAAATTAAAGTTAACCACAGCAGAACAATGTTAAGACAGACTTTCTTCACCAACAGGGTAGTAGAACACTGAACCAGCTGCCAGAAACCATTGTCAGTAGCAGCACATTGAACATCTTTAAAAACATCATAGACAATCATGATGAGAATGGAGGGCTTCCTTTTCAATATTACAGGGATGGCTGATTGACAGATTTGGTGGGCAACTAGTTGAGTGTACAGAGTGCAACCAAGAAGGGCCCTTGTGGCTCATAGTTGCGTTAATCTTTTATGTCTCTATGTCTTTATGTCGTTGGGGGACTCCACTAAGAACATTTTGCCATGATGACTTTGTACCATTCAGCATTAGTCTTTGTTGTCTATCTGAAAGCCACAATTCTATCCATTTTAAGATGCTGCCTGCAATACCATGGGCCTGAAGCTGTATCATTAACCGTGCATGGGGTACCTTGTCAAAGGCCTCACTGAAGTCAAGATATGCTACATCAATCTGACTTCCCTGATCAAATTGTTCTATGGCGAAGTTCAAAAAGTCCAAGAGAATTGTGAGGCATGATTGCCTTTTCCTAAACCCATGTTGAGTATCTTGAACCAATCTGTTTCCTTTCAGATAACTAACTATTCTATCCTTGATAATTGATTCGAGCACCTTGCAGACTAAGGATATGAGACCTACTGGCCTATAGTTTTCAACTTACCCTCTTTCACCTTTCTTGAAAATAGGAACTACACTTGCCCTTTTCCAATCGGTTGGAATTTCATTTTGTGAAACTGATCTACAAAATATTATACTAATTGGAAATGCCAGTTCCTTTTCAGCTTCCCGCAATACCCTAGCATAATTTTCATCAGGTCCTGCTGTCTTGTTTGGCTTTAGTTTCCTGATATGATTGAAAACAACATCACTATCAATGAAACAACATCATTTATCCGATCACATCTGATCCGATCACAACATCATTTGCATCGTGTCGATGATTAATTTATCGCACCGCAAATTTGCATTGCATCACCTTAATAACCTTATCCGTTTCGCAGCCGCACACCACCCCTCATAAAGTGATCCCATGTGACTTCATATGACACCGCTTGACCTCGTAGTTACCGACGACCCACTGACGTTCAATAGATCCACTTGGAATTGTGCGATAGTGTAACTGCAAGTCTTATTGGACATACAGTTTGTAATAGATATATTTGCACAGGTCATGCACAATAGCGACTGGATGTGTCCAGATGAGAAGGATCGGTATCATCCATCTGTGATGAACTGTTCAGAATATTCGCGGCGAGGGATCGGTTGCGTGTCTGTCCTTGAACCGGTCTTTTGCGGCAAAGTACACCGAGTAAGAGTGGCAAAGTACACAAAGTGCCGGGTTAACATTGTTAATCACAAAGCTGCCGATGTGAGAATACACTTGAGAAAATTACCGATTAAAGCGTATGTTCGTTTCGTATGCATCACACCAAGCTTCGGTGTTCGCCGCAGCATACTAGATTATAACATCGCCTTGATTCAGATATAATCGTTTGCTGGAGTCTACCTGCGTCAGTTAATAGTCAGCTAGTCATACGCGCCACGGACCTCAAGATGCCCATGGATACAATAATCTTCATGATGCTTAAGTCTAAAGGAACTCCATGCCAAACCATGAAAGAAAACAGACCAGAATGAGTCGGAGCTTTCACAGAAACCAAGATCAGTGCGGGAACAAAGGGCAAAACTAGCTGTCTGTCATCGGAATCAGTAGTGGCCAGGCGAGCCACCAGTATTTGTGCACTTGAACACGCATGAGCAACCTGACTGCGTACAGATATTCACACAGATGCATTGCTGTTGGCGCTTGGCACGGCCCGTGCTGCGGACAAGGGTAACCGTCTGCAGGTCGCCACAAAACGCTGCCACGCTCTCGCCGGCCATGGTCGCCACGTCGCGCACCGTCTGCACGATGAAGGTGTCCTCCAGCACTTGGCGGAACAGCGCGTCGTCGGCGCCGACCGTTGACGTCACCGGACTACGGAGCAGCACGCAGTAGCCGTGCAGGCCGCTGCCCTTGGTGGCGATGAAGCCGGTGGTGGAGTCCTGCAGCCACTGGGTGACGTAGTTGCCGGCCAGCGAGATCCGATGCGCGGTGTCCACCAGGAGATCGGACGGAACCCGCACGTCTGCGCACAAAACAAAAACACATCAGACGTGCATGCGTGACGTTTTGCATGGCTGGTGAAGTGCCCTAACGTGAATAATAGATCCTGGACCACCAACACGACCCGCTGGAGCGCTACCAGCAATTGATTATTCAAGCATCAATCAGACCGGACATCAATATTACCCGATACAGGGATTGGCTCACGGTGAGCTAATCTCCTATGTATAGCCCAACCAGAACATCGGTCGACATGACAAGTCCATTTGAATGTTTTCGGTAAATTTGACAGCTTTGCGTTCCATCATTCCCTGTGCGCAAATCATAGCAACGACGTACGCGGAAGATTTTTACACCGCATACTTCGGTATCTTCGGATAGTAACTGTGCGCTTCGTACCATAGTTCGATTCACAGGTCAACGGTCAGACGGGATGACTGCCGAATTACTTTGAGATATTATGTAATAGTTCCTGGTAAAGAACTACTCATAAGTCGAAACAGGTCATCCGAAGGATCGCTTAATGGCATCAAGTGACCCTAAAAAATCCAATGACTTACATAAGAAAGTTACCTGAGCTGCCCAACAATCAACCACATCGAACTTCGCCCACTTTTGATCAATAAGTGACGTGAAAGATATTACCATGGTAATCAACTAGATTAGCCTACTAGATACAGTACTGACCTCTGAAAAGACATATCGACCGTGCGGCGCTTCACGTGAGAAATTAGGATGAACGAACGTACGGGTTACATATCTTACACACTGCCCACGACAAGACCTTGTCCCCAGGTTCACTTCGTGTGCTGCAGCTCATGTGAATCATACATGGGTGTGTACATTTGTGTGCTATTTGGTTTCTGTGTTTTTGCAGTACACGTGCTAGATGACCTTCTTTGGGTTATTATGTCTGCAGCAATTTGCATTTCCGAACTGTTCGCCGGTCGCCATCAAGTTAGCGAGGGTGTGGCTTAGGCAACGACCTTCTGTCGAAGGGTCGGAATATAGATTCGTTATTATTTTGACATTAATTCTTTACTGGGCAGTGATGATCAATATACATTATCTGTATCCAATCATGAATTTGAGCCAGGAAATGGGGATGTCTACGGTCTTTCAATAATATGTACAAAATCCTCACTTCTTGGACCACACATCCGGTGTACTCAATCCACTGTGGATTATGACGACCTAGTCAACTACGTTAAGAGCACGCTTCACGTATAGTGAGATTAAGCCGAGGCTTTAATGACGACTTAGCCATGAGATTAAATGACGGCACAATGGCAACAAAAGCACAGCGACTTGCATTTGGAGCACACACAACTTACCGTTGAACTGCTCTAGATCTTGGCTGGAGGCCGGCCCAGTGAGACAGAGGACCGCGACCACGACTGTGATAAGCTGAATAGGTCCCATCGTGATGAAGAGCTTGCAAAGCCTGTAAGCTGCTGTAGGTCTTGTGTGGTATTTATACTGCTGACTGGTTCCAGGCGACCATGACGAACTTTCCGGATTCGGCGGGGCCAATCGGGGATCTGCGGGGCAAATCGTAGGTGACCGCTGGTGCTTTGCAGGCGTGGCTGAGTCGTGTGGACTGCTGTGCAAAGGGTCGTAGGCGACACCTGGCCCTTCAGTGGCTAACTGAGTCGTTTTGACTCCCGTGGGAAGAGCTGTAGTCGACACTTGGCCCTTCGGTAGCTGGCTGAGTTGTGTTGACGGAGATGTACCATAACCTCCACAGGTCATAGCCTCCACGTTTCACAACCTACACAACTCCTCTACCAAACCGCTTGTGAGAGGGATGTACCATAACCTCCCACAAGCGGTCATAATCTTCACAGGTCATAACCTCCACATCTTCGAAGCGTCATTACCTTAACAGTTCCCGGCTCCACACCCTCAGGAACTTCATAGCTTCCTAGAAGCTTCAGCTAGTTATCGCTAGATAACAGACGATCTGGAGGTTATGTTAGATTATGTCGTATTAGGTTACTATACTTCAACGCCAATCTCATGACATTCATTCCATGTTCGTAGTCATAATCGTAGTCATATGCCGTGCTGCTACCTAGCATTAGCTAGCTGAATTGATGCTTCTTGGAGAATATTGAGTTTTGGAATCGGTGGAGATTGTGAGCTTTGCGGGTTATGACCGCTTCGGAGTTGCGGAGGTCGTGACCTGTAGGGGTTATGACCGCTTCGGAATTGCTGAGGTAGTGTGACCTGTGTAGGCTATGAC
>JAOTOL010000910.1:0-147500 GCA_034440575.1 Imbricaverruca yamaguchii | reverse complement strand
TAAATGTTGCCTGGTCACCTTTTTCATGTGCTTTACAACAGCAATTTTGAATGGTTTGAAGAAGATCCCATTACTGAGGAATAAGTTGATGACATGGGTTAAGTGTGGTAATATCGACCTAAATAAAAACACACACATATATACATATATATATATATATATATATATATATATATATATATATATATATATATATATATATATATATATATATATATATATATATATATATATATATATATATATATATATATATATATATATATATATTTATTTTTATATATATATATATATATATATATATATATATATATATACATATATATATTATGTTCAAACTGAAGTTAGCAAATTTGCACAGTGAAGCCCATGCGAAGCAGTCCCTGATGTGAGACTGGGTACAAAACCATCATACGGTAGTAATTAACAAAACCTGGGGGCACTAGTCGAAGCCGCAGAACCGCACCAAGTCTGGCGAATGGCCAGATGCACAAGTCTGCTGCACACGTGCACGGACGGCGACGCGATGGCGGTCGGCAGTTGCATAATGAAAAGTGCAGGTGTGATTTCTTTTACATTTTACAGTGATTCGAGCAGGAGCAATTGGTGCGAGAAGTCCTGTCAAGAAATACCGGAAAACCTTTAGAATAGTCAGGAGGGGTTGAACTTCGATGAATTATAATCGATTACGGCTTGCTGGGTTCCTTCAAGAGAAGAGGTAAGTTTTCCTGATGATTTAAGCACAACATAAAATGAACCCTTTCAAATTAAATTAAGTATTCCAATCATAGCTTATTCAAATCGTGCAATAACAAAACCTTGGACTTGAGGCCCTTGAACAGTGCGCGGAAATAATAAATCAGTAGTAGTTAAATTTTCCAATTATAGCTAACTGAATAATCCTACCACATATATCGACAACGTACATCAGCCGACCAATCTCAAATTAAAAGCTTTTGGCTATTGAATCTATCCATAACCATCGGCTGGATTTACATAAAGCTGGCTCGATTTATCGTAACGAATGTTAGAACATCGTCAACTTTGAGACGGATTTCCTGTGCCTGTGCGGATACGAATGTCTCGGCGGCCTGCCACCAGGTGGCAGTAGCAGCGTCGAAACCCCCGTGCACCGAACGGCGGCAGTACTGCGTCGTAGACGCGACTGGGGCGCCACCATGCGGCAATACGGGAACTCGTACGTCGGGAGATGGCGAAGCGTACTTCCCCCCAAAAAAAAAAAAAATAATTATTACTTCCCCCCCTCTTTTTTTTTTTTTTTTTTCATTCCCCCCTCTTCTCCCCTTCCCCCAAGGGGGGGGGTTTCTAAACCCTATTTCCTCCTTCTCCACTTTTGAAATATTTATCATCACCACCGCCATAGTCGCCATCGTCCTCCTTCAGCACATGTCTTCGTCGAAACATAAAATGTCACCACGTTGGAATCCTCCCGAAGTTTCACCATTTCCTCTAGCAGCACGACCAACGAGTGCGGCAGTACTACCTCATGCAGATGCTGGCAGCTCCGTCCCAACCAGCAGCGCGCGACGTGCGACTAGGCTCGACATCAGATGCGAAGCTAGGCGGTATCGCTTCCGAATGTCGAGTTCTCCTGCCGCAAGATAGGTGGCGCGCCGATCGCGGCCGGGAGGGACTCCGTGCTGAATGAGCTACAACGCCTCAACGCAGGCCGACTGTCGAGGGTACAGCGGCCGACGGTGGCGCCCTCTGGAATCTTCCTCAAGTCTGCGGGTTACGAAAGAACAAGACAGCGAGCGCCCACGGCCCGCCACCTTTACCCACGGACGAAAAGACATAAAGACATAAAAGATTAGTGCAACTATGAGCCACAAGGGTCCTTCGTGGTTGCACTCTGTACACTGAACCAGTTGCCCACCAAAGCTGTCAATGAGTCCTCCCTGTAATACTGAAAAGCAAGCCCTCTATTCTTATAATGATTGTCTATGCTGTTTTTAAAGATGTTCAATGTGCTGCTACTGACAATGTTTTCTGGCAGCTGGTTCCAGTGTTCTACTACCCTGTTGGTGAAGAAAGATTGCCTTAACCTTGTTCTGCTGTGGTTAACTTTAATTTGGAATTTATGACCCCTAATTGCATCATTTCTGTTCAATTCAAATATTTCCCCAAGATATCCCCTCTCCAGACCATGGACAAATTTAAAGACCTCGATGGGATCTTCTCTCAGCCTTCTATATCTAAGTGAAAACAATTCAATTTCTTCAATCTTTCCTCATTTGCCAGGTTGCTTATACCATTAACTATTTTTGTAGCCTTCTTTTGCACTCTCTCTAAAAGCCAACAATCTTTTTCATAGCTAGGAGACCAAGCTTGGATGCAGTATTCCAAATGTGGCCTGACGTATGCACAGTAATGCTTCCTGATCACTTCCTCACTTCTATGATACATTCCTATTTATTGCCCCGAGCATTTTCAGTGCCTTCTTCCTGGCTTCCATGGTCTGTTCTGATGCCCCCAGTTTTGTGTTTAGAATAACACCTAAATCCTTCTCCTGTTGAGTCACTGATAGCACTTGGCCACCCATCAAGTATGGAGCCTTCATATGCTGCTTACCTACATGCATGATTTTGCACTTATCAAAATTAAATTTCATTTACCATTCTTCAGACCACTTCACAAGTTCGTCTAAGTATATATATGCCCTTTTCCAATCGGTTGGAATTTCATTTTGTGAAACTGATCTACAAAATATTATACTAAGTGGAAGTGCCAGTTCCTTTTCAGTTTCCCACAACACCCTATTCTGAATGACATTTTCAGAATAGGGTGAATAGGAACAGAAATTTTCAGTGAAATTTTCCAATTGTAGCTAACTGAATCATCCTGCAACATATATCGACAACGTACATCAGCTGACCAATCTCAAATTAAAAGCTTTTGGCTATTGAATCTACCCATAACCATTGGCTGGATATGCATAAAACTGGCTCGATTTATCGTATCGAATGTTAGAACTTCGTCAACTTTGGAGACGGATTTCCTGTGCCTGTGCGGATACGAATGTCACGGCGGCCTGCCACCAGGTGGCAGTAGCAGCGTCGAAACCCCCGTGCACCGAACGGCGGCAGTACTGCGTCGTAGCCGCGACTGGGGCGCCACCATGCGGCAATACGGCGAACTCGTACGTCGGCGGGGAGGGGTCGGGGAAGTACCAGTTCCGCGCTCGACCTGCCATCTGGCGTAGCAGCACGACTTCTCCACGTGTTCCGCGGACAACAGCTGGAATGCTACAAACGTCGCCGTCCAAACTTTTGTGTCCATTTCCAGGACAGCTCCACTTCCCCAGTTCCCCACAGGGTCAGCGTCTCAACACCGATACATCATGCGTCACCATTGGCAAATTCATCATCACCACCGCCATAGTCGCCATCGGTCCTTCTTCAGCACATGTCTTCGTCGAAACATAAAATGTCACCACGTTGGAATCCTCCCGAAGTTTCACCATTTCCTCTAGCAGCACGACCAACGAGTGCGGCAGTACTACCTCATGCAGATGCTGGCAGCTCCGTCCCAACCAGCAGCGCGCGACGTGCGACTAGGCTCGACATCAGATGCGAAGCTAGGCGGTATCGCTTCCGAATGTCGAGTTCTCCTGCCGCAAGATAGGTGGCGCGCCGATCGCGGCCGGGAAGGACTCCGTGCTGAATGAGCTACAACGCCTCAACGCAGGCCGACTGTCGAGGGTACGGCGGCCGACGGTGGCGCCCTCTGGAATCTTCCTCAAGTCTGCGGGTTACGAAAAAAAACAAGACAGCGAGCGCCCACGGCCCGCCACCTTTACCCACGGACGAAAAGCCATAGTCATCCAAATACTAGCAGGAAAAAATCCTCTTCTATCACGTCGTCTTGTCCGGCCACACAGTATATCCCCATAGGCAACTTTAGTAACAATGCCTATTTAAGTTCAGAAAGTTTAGTAACAATTTCTACTATCTACTAAACCAACTTACCCTCTTCATAATAATACTTACTAAACTCTTTCGAGGATGCACTGGGCTCGGACACCGACCTGACCACGACTTTGGCCAACATTTGGGCCAACGGGCTTGCCGCCTCAAGCTCGGTTCATGCTATGGCATTTTGACGCTTCCCGAGCGTTTATTCATCGTTTTTACGCCGTTTAGTCAAACAAACGGCATACGAACGCATTTCATACGCCCGTCAATACTGCGTTTTACGAACGTTTAACGCGATATCGGAGCATCGCAGCGTGCTCTGGGGTATGCCACCACCGCATAATGAACGTCTATCTGGCGTCCAAAAGATAGATCTCGTTTATCATTTCAACGCTGATTCGGCGTTCAGCATTCTGTTGGTGTGACTGAGTGGTCGCGAGATTTTCGAAGCTTGGTTGGCTGTCCGTAACCAGGTTGGAAGAATTGATTTGCTTGTGGCTAGACTATTGCATTTTCTAGCACACCTCTTTTAGCCACGTGATAGAGAGGGAGCCCTGGAAAATATCAACAGTCGGAATTGCATGCAATGTTCTGTTATATTTATGTTTTATTGGCACTGAAAAAGCATGCTTGTTCACCCAAGATGCAAAGGTGGGAAATAAGATGATGGTGCTGTACTTCCAGCCCGAACAAGCTCTAGCGAGTATCTCTGAGGAGAATATTGGAAATGTAGGAAATCATTGGCCCAGTGAATTCTAAATGCTTATTGTAAGCAATGAAAAACCCCTGGCACTCCACTCCTGATACTCCAAACACAACTTGGCACGGCCAAGTTATGCATGATGGTCAAAAGCACACTCATAATTTCCATTGCTGTAAATGCAAATTCACTGGAATTTCCTGAGCCAAAAGCATTGGCTGTGCATGCCCCGTGCCAGCTACAGATCTTCTCGTTTCTTGCGTGTGCATGACACGCATATTGAAATGTGTACATGCTAAGCTTGGTACTTACGTTGTCAAAGTGCACGTAAGTTCATGTCCCAAGCTAGGCTGTAAAGTTAACCCAACTGTTTCGTCTGCAGACTCATGGTTCGGCATGTTGTGACTCATGGTTCAGCATGGACAACTAGCTGTTGGTGTCCACAAAATGCAAACAGGAAGAGCCCCTGTGGCTCATTGTTGCACTTCTGCGTTAAGCAAATATGTCAGAATATAACGTGCAATTTATCTCAGCTTGCATTGGTACAAGTCTTCAGGATATTCACAAAACTTGAATCGGCGGCAGTCGCGTCCGAATGGTCTCATCGACGTCATAATTGATTTGCAGGGAAGCGTAAAATGAACGTTTTCATTCGGGGAATCACCGTGCTATTCCCGCTGTTTGACGTTCGATATCCGTTCGTTTTACGATCCGAATGGTACCATCCGAATGGTACGATCCAAATGGTACGATCCGAATGGTACGATCCAAATGGTACGATCCGAATGGTAATGGTATGTGAAGCTCGGTTAACGCGTTAAGTGTGAGCCGAGCTTCACAGTCTGGCGGTCCGGGCCTCCCGCGGATCGAGCTCGCCTCCACGGGCAGTGTGTCGACCGAGTCGGGCTTCTCGCAGGACGAGGACCTCACGCTGTCGTCCGGCAGTCTGTCCGCGTCGCGGGAGGGCTCTGTGGTGCCATCTATTATCATAACTGCCAACTAGCCGTGAGCGATATTTGTCCGGGAAATGCAAGATAGCCACTGTATTTCAGATATTCTGCATGTGTGTGGCTTGACAGCAGTCACTTTGGAAAGTTCTGCTGTTTTAACTGGGACATGTTTACACTTCTGAGAGGTATGCGGCAATGCTTTGAACTCGCCCTTGCTCGCTTATTGTGTAAAGGTCTGGTAATATTCTACCCGAGTTGATGTTCCAGGCTGATTGTGTTTTATGATGGTGTTCGTAATTCATTCCGTTCTTTCTCTGCTTGCCTGAGGCGTGCATCCTAACAATGTCAGCATCTGTGCTGTTCCTTTTTATTGCGCCCGCTGTCTGATCGCGTTGTATTTTTGTATCCAGGTCGCTACTGGCCGTGTGTTTAGCTTGTTATTGATTTAAGCGCAAGTGGCAAGAAGTACCAAGGCAAGACTCATCAAGAAGCTGCAATAAATAGAGAGAGAGAGAGAGGGGGGGGGAGGGGGGAGGGAAAGAGAGGCGAATACCTTCCCGGCTTCTAGATCTGAACAAGCTGAGCATGATCGATGACGTCTCGTGGTAAACTCAAAGCCCGAACTCGATTTTCCGCCTCTCGATGTAGATACCCTCTGTGTTCTGCGCGGTGGCAAGAACCAAAATGATGCTCTCCGTTCAGCCTCCCTGGTAGTGACCCAGTAGTTTAAATGTTAAGATGATACTGACGTACTGCTGTACGTTACTGATACTCCAATCTCGAAACAGCAGCGCTAGAAGTGAGTTGATATGATGCACTCGCAACAATGTTTTCCGAGCAGCCCTTATTCGAACCTGAATTTGAAAATACTTTGAACCATTTTCGCATTAGACGAGTGTCGTTAGTTTAATTAGAATACAATACAATATAATACAAAACACAATACAAAAATCGCGCGTGACAGTGGCACGGGATGGGTAACACGCAGCGCGATCCATATCTCCCCGCGAGGTTTGCGTCTCCTCATGCCTCGAGCGCGTCCGTATCCATACGCTCCAACACGTCCGTATCGTCACGCTTCAACACGTCCGTATCTTCACGCTTCAACACGTCCGTATCTTCACGCTTCAACACGTCCGTATCCTCACGCTACAACACGTCCGTATCCTCACGCTCCAACACGTCCGTATCTCACGCTTCAACACGTCCGTATCCCCCGCTCCAACACGTCCGTATCTCACGCTCAACACGTCCGTATCCTCACGCTCCAACACGTCCGTATCCTCACGCTCAACACGTCCGTATCCTCACGCTTCAACACGTCCGTATCCTCACGCTTCAACACGTCCGTATCCTCACGCTTCAACACGTCCGTATCCTCACGCTTCAACACGTCCGTATCCTCACGCTTCAACACGTCCGTATCCTCACGCTACAACACGTCCGTATCCTTCAACCGAACACGAATTTGCTGCTGGTCCTCCCAACCAACATGGGAGGCGCTTGACACGATGTTCACTGACACGATCACTGGAGCTCCACTGGGTCAACGGAGATGGCAAGCTAATCCGCAGCAGTTGGCTGTCGGTTAGCTGCAGCTGGTTAAGTCGAGCTCATTGGAAGCGAATTCGCCATCCACTTTCCTCCGGAACACTGCATGCGCCAGACGGTTCCCAGGGTCGTATTGGAAAACTGCCTGCTATTTTGTCGGCTTCACCAGCCGATACCTAGGGCCTTCTTGGCGCCTGGTACGGCTCGACGAGCCACCAATATTTGTGCACTTGAACACGCATGAGCAACCTGACTGCGTACAGATGTTCACACAGCTGCATTGCTGTTGGCGCTTGGCACGGCCCGTGCTGCGGACAAGGGTAACCGTCTGCAGGTCGCCACAGAACGCTGCCACGCTCTCGCCGGCCATGGTCGCCACGTCGCGCACCGTCTCCACGATGAAGGTGTCCTCCAGCACTTGGCGGAACAGCGCGTCGTCGGCGCCGACCGTTGACGTCACCGGAGTACGGAGCAGCACGCAGTAGCCGTGCAGGCCGCTGCCCTTGGTGGCGATGAAGCCGGTGGTGGAGTCCTGCAGCCACTGGGTGACGTAGTTGCCGGCCAGCGAGATCCGATGCGCGGTGGCCAGCAACAGCTCGGACGGAACCCGCACGTCTGCGCACAAAACAAAAACACATCAGACGTGCATGCGTGAGGTTTTGCATAGCTGGTGTAGTGCCCTAACGCGAATAATGGATACTGGACCACCACCACGACCTGCTCGAGAGCTACCAGAAGTTGATTATTCAAGCACTGCTTCGTAAATGGTACTCCTCACCCTAAGACAGCTAACCGGCCATGGTGCCCCACAAGGTAGTCGGAATAACTTTGCTCTTTTTGGAAAGATCACCGCAATGCTCTCCCCATCCCTTCCGAAAGAAATATCTAGATAAAACCCTCGCGTTGCAATGAAATTGCATCGCATCTTGATCAGTCCAGGCACATTAGCACGCGCCCTAGAGAGGGGGGGGTGAGTGAAATCCGCCCACCCCTCCCGTTTTTCGTAGATATCTCCCGATTTTACCGGCCGATATACGCCATGGTTTGTGTACCTGCTTTGAAATGAACGGCACGTTGCTTAAAGTAAGAAAAACGAAAATCGACCGATAATATTTGGAGTTAGGGGTCGGTAGATTCAACATACTTTCTCAGCGCCAGACCACAAATATCGGCGCTGATGCCCTTCCCGTATATTGGCAAAAAGGAAGTGTTCTTGGCAACGCTAGCGACTTGTTTGATGTATATTGTTATGCTACATTTTTTCACAAAGTCATGTCAGGTCACCTAGGTCAAGTCAGGTCAAGTTCATAACAGGTTTACACACGCCCTGGAGGAGTGGAGGGCGAAATCCGGCCACCCCTCCGATTTTTCTTACACAACTCTATATTGTACCGGCTGATATACGCCATGTTTTCCGTACCTGCTTAGAAATGTCCAGTGCATTGTTTAAAGGAAGCAAAATGAAAATCGGCCGAAAAGTTTTCAGGCTGTGGGACGCTTTTTCTTTATAATCGCAGCGCCAGACCACAAAAATCGGCGCTGATGCGCTTCCCGTATATTGGCAAAAGGGAAGTGTTCTTGACAACACTAGCCACTTGTTTGATGCATATTGTTATGCTATAGAACTTAAAAGTCATGTTAGGTCGCCGAGGTCATCATGACAGGCTAATGGAACCAAACTTGATCAACTGGAATATTGTCATAAATGGAAATGACTGTCATGAGATCGATGTCACTTTGTATGTTACTCCCTACACATCCGGAAATCTACTGTTTGTCATGGTGTGCCTAAGCATTTCTATACTTTCTTCATGTATTTCACTCCTTTCTTTGCGAAGCCGATTGTGCCGAGCCGCCCAACGGAGCAGTCAGGCAGGCCCGGTTCCGGTAACTCGAGAGGTAATGGCCTGATAAAGTGCTCCTATATAGGTGACCTGAGGTCAAATGGCGGATCTGGCATATGTATTGCCTCATTAGTAATGTCTAAAGCATCATTACTGCGCATTTTGGAGCACTTAAGCACAATCACAGCGATCCATAACAATGACAAGCCAAGCCACGCAAAACCAGAATGTTTTGCTATTTTGACCTCATTTGACCTTGAAGATATTGGCCTAAGGTCACGAAATTTGCACACAATAGAGATAACTATGGCGCCCATCCACCATGCGAATTTCGTTGTTCTAGCCTTCATGGGAGCCGAGATCTTAGGGGGGGGCGGAACCCGGCCCCCCCTCCAGTGCGCGTAATTTTCAGAGGCCCTCCAGGGCGCGTGTTAACCCCGCTCCTTGCATGGTGTAGTATCACTTTCACCACTGATGAAGTTTGTTGCGAACACCCTCGGTGTTACGGAACGGACAGCGAGAGCAGCATGAGTACGAACCAGGGTGGCGCATGGGACGAGATATCGCCACTGATATTCATATTTTATACTTGGGCATAGTACTGTGGTAGCCCACTTACTTCTGTGGGCTATTGATGCTGTCATCTGTGACAAACTGACCCACGAAATGTTATATGGCCCAGTTTGCGCTTCCCATCAGAACTTCGGACTAGCGAACGAACCGATCAAATTTTTTTTACACACTGCCGGCGACAGGACCTCGCCCCCTCGTAACATCTATAGCACACACTTCGGTTCGTGTGTTATAGATCATGTGGGCCATGCATGCGTGTGCATACTGGTGTGTTTTTCTTTTTCTTTTCTTCGCAGTCAGTAGGTGTGAGATACGTTGGGTTACAGCAGTGTTAACGTCGGAATACACCTTCACAAATCTTCTAATCAGAAATATTTCCTGGAGTGTCAAGAACACTTTAAATTACCGCCTACAAGCATGAATTACAGCGAGGAACCATGGTGTTTTCCAGTCTTTCAAATATATGTATGAAAGCACATTTGTTGGTCCACCTAACCAGCATAATCCACTGTGGTTTATGGCGACCTAGTCAACCATGTTAAGAACACACTTAGCGCATAGTGAGATTAAGATGACGGCATCAATGGCAGTAGAAGCACAGTGACTTACATTCATAGCGCACACGACTTACCGTTGAACTGCTCTAGATCTTGGCTGGAGGCCGGCCCAGTGAGACAGAGGACCGCGGCCACGACTGTGATAAGCTGAAGAGGTCCCATCGTGATGAAGAGCTTGCAAAGCCTGTAAGCCACTGCCGGTCTTGTCCAGTATTTATACTGCTGACTGGTTCCAGGCAACAATGGCAAACGTTCTAGATTCGACCGGAGCTAATCGGGGCTAGTCTGCGGGGCAAATCGTAGGTGACCGCTGGCGCTTTGCAGGCTTGGCTGAGTCTTGTGGACTGCCGTGCAGAGGGTTATAGGTGACACCTGGCCCTTCGGTGGCTGGCGGTGTCATGTTGACTGCCGTGGAGAGGGTTATAGGGGACACCTGGCCCTTCGGTGGCTGGCGGAGTCGTGTTGACTGCCGTGAAGAGGGTTATAGGTGACACCTGGCCCTTCGGTGGCTGGCGGTGTCATGTTGACTGCCGTGGAGAGGGTTATAGTGGACACCTGGCCCTTCGGTGGCTGGCGATGTCATGTTGACTGCCGTGGAGAGGGTTATAGTGGACACCTGGCCCTTCGGTGGCTGGCGGAGTCGTGTTGACTGCCGTGAAGAGGGTTATAGGTGACACTTGGCCCTTCGGTAGCTGGGTGTGTCGTGTTGACTGCCGTGGGAAGAGTCGTCGGCGACACCTGGCCCTTCGGTGGCTGGCGGAGTCGTGTTGACTGCCGTGCAGAGGGTTATAGGTGACACCTGGCCCTTCGGTGGCTGGCTGAGTCGTGTTGACTGCTGTGCAGAGGGTTATAGGTGACACCTGGCCCTTCGGTGGCTGGCTGAGTCGTGTTGACTGCCGTAGGAGGAGTTGTAGGCGACACCTGGCCCTTCGGTGGCTGGCTGAGTCGTGTTGACTGCCGTAGGAGGAGTTATAGGCGACACCTGGCCCTTCGGTGGCTGGCTGTGTCGTGTTGACTGCCGTAGGAGGAGTTGTAGGCGACACCTGGCCCTTCGGTGGCTGGCTGAGTCGTGTTGACTGCCGTAGGAGGAGTTGTAGGCGACACCTGGTCCTACTGTGGCTGGGTGTCGGACCATTTGAATCATACCAGCTTTACCCAACGATATCATATCATCACTATCATCATCATAAGTTTTGTCGCCATCAATATTACAGTTATGTTGGACATTTTTCACAGTGATGCAAAGGCACTAGGTGCCTAAATCATGACACCTATCTGAAGGTGTGGATTGACACTAGAGTGAAAGAACATAGGTTCACGGTTATTTGTATTTTCTGATATATCCCCTAACCGCCGACGTCACCTATCAGAATATTCTGTTTTGTTTTCTAATATGACGATTGAGCTCACTTCATACCCACGGTTTTTAAGTTGGCCTCTGTGGTAGTTTTTGTGCGGAATACATGACTTCACAGCGGCTAGAATGGCGGATATAAACCGATCAGTTGCAGTGTCCCAGTTATTGCCCAATAATTCATCCCAATTCGTGTTTTGTAGCAGTGTAGTTAGTTATGCTGGGTCTGGACATGTGTAATCCCACATGATTTTGCAAACGCCGTGGCATGACTGTGGAGGAACGATACTAAGCGATATCATGAAGGAAAAGTGATCGAAGTGCGAAAAGGCGGACATCTCAAGAACTATGTCATTGTTAGGAGTGCATAAGTGATCACGTAAGCTTTGGCAATTTTCGATTCATCGTATCGGCGTATCAATAAGCTGAGTAAGATTTAGCATGGTAACTGTGCCTCGAAGTTTGTGGTCGAAGTGTATTATACCTCTGTGGGTGTACAGCAGCGGATCTAGATAGATATTCCCTGCATTCAAGTCGCCTAATGCGAGTGTCTACGTCGGTGAGTAAACATGTACTAGGCTGACACTCTCGATGAGGTGATCGATAAATAGTTGTAGCCATTCTGAATTCAGATTCGGAGGCAAGTAAGGGCAACATATGAGCAGAGCGATTCCTGAAGTTTAAATTTCCAAATCCATTCCTAACCCTCTATGTCTAATTCACCGATACTTTTCATAGACAGTGATGGATATAATGCGACATCGCCACCCTTTCGATTCCTATGGCGTAATGATATATAATGTCCGTCAAGCTTGTAGATGGGTAGATTGATTCTTTCAGGTACTTTGTTTCCGTTAATCCTAGGATATTTCTACAGTTATTTTGAACAAATTACTACAGTTCATCTTCCTTGTCTCCTCCAGCAATGCTCTAAATATTTACGTGAAAAACTACTAAATTCCCGAAATAACATAGGAGCCCTTTTACCATATTCATTTTTAGTGCTACCTTGCCCGCGAAAGTGGTGTGCAAAGCCCGAAGTGAATGTGGGAGACTGCCGTTAGGCAAAGTGCGCGTTAGGCGTGTGTGGAAGTGGGTGAGGTAGTAGGCAAGTATAGGATAGCAGGACGGTTGCCAGCCGTTGGGTGCGTACAACTGAGATCAGTTCCCGAGCGAGATGTGCGGTTCTGATAGGACGACTCGGCCGGTCGAGTAGTGACTCGCAGTCTCAGATAAGGTGTTTGTAGCTGAATGTGCTGATGGTGTAGTAATTCAGGGAATTGTATGCGCTTATGTGAGGCCGGATATAAATTAGTTCCATTGGCAAGTCATGCTGATGTGACCCCAGTTCACTGTGTTGATGCACTGCTGGCACCACCAACACTCAGCATGCTGCAGCATTCCTTGTGTGAAAAGGAATGAGGCTCCAAGACTTCAAATTGGAGGTGGGACTCCATTAATGACCATCGACCACCTGGCTATTGACGGTCCCATCGCTTTGTATTCGGTCATATCAGTGCCTCGGGGCAGAGAAAGCCCAACAAAGCTGTGCTGTGGCGACATTCGTTTGACTCCTGGTCGATGATGATTAGCCTACCAAACTTCCTACGCAATTGCAGGGCTCGAGAACTCTCACAAAGCTAGGCACGTGGCAGGTGGCCATGCAGTGTACAAGACCGTATAAATGCAGGTTCGATGTTGGTGATGCGAAACGAGAAATTCTGTTCCAATTATGCAAACGTGAATATGTTTCATTTATGTGAAATGTAATGTCAAATGAAAATTAAGTAGTTTTTTTCAATATGTTCTCAACATAATATTATTCCAGGCGTTCATGAATAATTTGCTGTAAATACCGTTAGGAAATGACTGTGCCATTCGTGAATTTCTCCTTGTTAGCAGCAAATTAATGGGATGAAGGAATACCGGTTGGAAACGATCGTTGATGTTTAATTATACGTCATGAAATTGTGAGCAGCAAAGGAATTTAAGGTGCCCTGGTCGTGGTTGGTGAAACAGCGTGGTCGAAGACGTCCAACATCCAGAAAAGCATCTGCACTAAAATTCATCACCTCCTTTCCCGACGATGGTTCATGCATGAGTGTACTGTTTGGTACAGTCCACGCTTATTGCTCTATCACAAGAATGTCAAAACAGACAGAACTCTTCAAGATTCATTTTCGAATATCACAAACAACTGACAAAAAAGATCTCCAAGCTGAAGGCAGATTATGTAACAACATTATATCCAAATACATTGTTCCAAGATATAAATCAATCCATTATTTTGTGCCATAGATTAACTCATGCCTGTCACGAAATTCTTCCAATAAATTGCAGCGCATTATTTTCCATTTATGGTTCAGACGTTTTCTATGTTTAATGTCCAAGACTCAAATTTTGGAATGATGCAAACTTTCTAGCAGCCGAAGACTTGACTGCATTTGGAACGCGAACTGACTGCACAGGAAAAAATGTTTTCAGAGGGCCATTCCTAAGCATACCGAGGAAGATTGTCGCGTAAACTGATACTTGAATACAATTTTTGAATTCCTGGAAGTTCTCGCAGTGAAATGCTTAGGAACGTGATAATTAACGTGATTTTCGGTCACACAAAACCTTATTAATTTCCTAACCGTCGAAATGCGTACCAAACAACCGAGAGTATCAAAAGATGGAAGCATATTTCAGTTGAGTGGTTGGGATTCTCTAAATAGAATATTGTAGGCCACTAGATGGAAGAAACACCACTAAAAATTATACATTTGTTGAGCCATTATTAATTGCAGTCATATGTGATCACATTTTGAAATAGCCAACATCTCCTTTCACTTTCCCTACCAGACTTCGTACGGAATTGTAGGGCTGGAGAACTGTCACAAAGCTATGGGATCCAAGTACTTAGGGTACCAAACCAGGGGATCAAGACCTCCCAGCCACCGGGTTCTCCACCTATGGGTTATACACTAGGAGAACGAACACGAACAATATCATGAGCCCAAATATTAGCCCAAACATCTGGTCAGGCCAAGTCTGGTTGTGATTTGAGACCAGTTCAACATGCCGGTACAGATTTAATGCATTTGCACTCAGTTTAACTTTCGATTTAAGAATTTCTCACTTCACGTAACTTACTAAGCAGGTAGGTAATTTGCTCCTCCACAATGTCGCCTCCCTTAATTCATAAATCAATGGAAACTTTTTGGGAAACATGTTTCGACGTACTAAAGTATTAGTCACTTCATTATAGTAAAAATTAGTAAAAAACTTTAAATTGAATGTGTCAATCTGATGTTATATTTATGTTACATACGATGATGACTAAGCACCGAGGAATTATTTTGCATCCAGTTTTCAAGTTGGTTATTTTCGAGTAGATAGGAGCGTGAATATTTTCGACAATAAGATATAAAAAGATATATATATATATATATATATATATATATATATATATATATATATATATATATATATATATATATATATATATATATATATATATATATTTAAGCTCTCCTCAGGTGGGGCACTGCCTTCAACACCCATGTGGGCCGCCCCTGTTAAACGATTAACACTAGAGTCGTATTTCCTGTGCCTCTGCGTAGACGGATGTCTCGGCGGCCAGCCACCAGGTGGCAGCAGCAGCGCCGAAACTCCCGTGCACCGAACGGCAGTGGAGCGGCGTCGTAGTCGCGGGTGTGGCGAAGCCATGCGGAAAATATCACGGGGATTTCGCAGCGACTCGGACGTGGGCGGGGAGGGCCCGGGAAGGACACGCTCCGTGCCCGAGCTGCCGCCCCACCAGCCACACCCATTCGCCACTTGCTCCGCTGACAAAAGCTCCTCTGCCACATGCGTCGCTGTCGAAATCGCTCTCTGAGTCATTTTCAGAGACGGCTCCACTCTCGCAGTCCCCCACAGTATCAGCGCCTCCAATATCCGTGCGTGTGTCACCATCAGCCAATACCCCCTCCCCACCTCCCCATCGTCGCCATCGGCCCCTCTCCAGCCGAAGCCTTCGTCGAAACCTAAAATAGCAACACATCTGAATTCTCCCGAAGCTTCACCATCGTCTTCAGCAGCACTACCAACGCGTGCGGAGGTGCTACCTGCAGACGCCGGCAGCTCCGACGCAACCAGCTGCGCGCGACTTGCGACACGGTTTGGCATCAGACGCGAAGCGAACGGCGACAGCGCCGCCACACGGTAACCTCCGAATGTGGAGTTCTCCTGCCGCAGGATAGGTGGCGCACCGATCGCGGCCGGGAAGGACTCCGTGCTGAATGAGCTACAACGCCTCAACGCAGGCCGACTGTCGAGGGTACGGCGGCCGACGGTGGCGCCGTCTGGAATATTCCGCCGGCTGCAGACAGAGTTCGGCACCGGCTCGGACGCCGACCTGGCGGCGACCTTGACCGACATTTGGACCGACGGGTCTGCCGCCTCGCAGTCTGGCGGGCCGAGCCTCCCGCGCATGGAACTCGCCTCTACGGGCAGTGTGTCGACCGAGTCGGGCTTCTCGGAGGACGAGGACCTCACGCTGTCGTCCGGCAGTCTGTCCGCGTCGCGGGAGGGCTCTGTGGTGCCATCTATTATCATAACTGCCAATTAGCAGTAAGCGATATTTGTCCGGGAAATGCACGATAGCCACCATTTCAGATATTCTTGATGTATGTGGTTTGACAGCTGTAAGTTTGGGAAGTTGTGCTGTTTTAGCTGAAACACGTTTAAGCTTCTGAGAAGAATGCGCCAAGGCTTTGAGCTCGCCCTTGCTCGCGTGCATCTGTTCTATTGTGTAAGACTCTGGCAATATTCTACCCGAGTTGATGGTCAAGGCTGATTGCATTTTATGCTATGTTCGTAATTTATTCTGTTCCTTCTCTGCTCGCCTGAGGCGTGAATACTAACAATGTCAGTATCCCTGCTATTCCTATTTATTGCGCCTGCTGTCTGATCGCGTTGTATTTTGGCATACCGGTCGCTACTGGCCGTTTGTTTAGCATGTCATTGATGTAAGAGCAAGTGGAAGAAGTACCAAAGCAAGACTCATGAAGAGGCTGCGAGAAGTAGAGACAGGAGAATGCCTTCCCGCCCTCTAACACTGAACCGCCGGAGCATACTCTGTGACGTCACGTTGTAAACGCAAAGCAAGCTACGGGGCATTTCCACCTCTCGATGCGGATATCATCTGTGTTCTGCGCGCGGTGGGAAGAACCAGAATGATACTCTCCGTCCAGCCTCCCTGGTGGTGACCCAGTCAGTTGAAGGTTGAGACGAAACTGACGTACTGACTTACGTTACTGACACCCGATTGGCTGAACAGCAACGCTACAAATGAGTTTATATGACGCATTCGCAACAAAGTTTGCCGAGCACCCCTTGTTTGAACCTTCATCTGAAAGTACTTTTAACCATTTTCGAATTAGACGAGTGACGTTAATCAAATTAAAATACAGATATCCGCGCGTGACAATGACACGAGATGGGTAATGCGCATCGCTATCCATCTCTCACCGAGGTGGGGGCTGCGTCCCCTCATGTCTCGGGCACGTTCATATCATCACGCTTCACTACGTCCGTATCCTTCAACCGAACACGAATCTACGGGCAATCCGCTAACAGACCCGTCCCCCTTGTCAAACAAAGGCAAAGGCGTATGTTCAGGCCATCCACAAAAAACTCGTGGCTATTAAAGCCGCTTTTTTGTCTTCAGTCTATTTTTAAAACATATGCCACATGAATATAGGGCTGTTACAGACACACAAAGACATACAACAAAAACAAAGAACAAAAAGCAAAGGAGGGTAATTTCACAACGATCATTGGCCGGTAGGATCTGATCGGATATGGATGTCAGCGCGGTATCCGTTGGGTGATGGGGGCGAAACCATGCCGGGTAGGAAAGAGGAGATGGTTGTTGGGTAGGTATGCGTAGAGCTGCTGGTGGACTGCACGCTCCAGAATGTTGGCAATGATCGGGACAATAGCGATAGGCTGGTAGGGTCCCCGGATTTAAAATGGGACGAACTATGGAGTGCTTCCAGGAGATGGGGACGTCGGCAGTGGTGAGGCTGTGGTTGACCAAATGCAGGATCACACTGCCAATGACGTCAAAACTAAGCCGGATCATACCCATGCTGATACCGTCCCGCGCAGATGAATGAGCTGTTCATGCCGAACACGGTGACGCGCAGTTCAGAGAGGAACAGTGGTACTAGACAGAATGCACAATCACCCACTCGCTGCAAACTACAGAGGCCAGGCTAGGGCAGGCATCCTGACCAGCAACCTCGACAGCAATGTGTGGACGAACGCCAGCAAAATAGTAGCTTAGCTGGTCAGGCGTAGTGTCAGGAGCTTTACGACGGCACTTGGCATCGCCCACGATGGACAGAATGCATCGCCATATGCCCCTCCATCTAATCTCCTGGATACGCCTCTGGACATCGTCAAGGGTGTTGCGTCGAAAGTCAGAGAGCACCTGTATGTTGAGCTGGCTGTAAACCGCAGAGCCTTGACATCGATAACACAGCGCCACCCGACGGAGGCCCATGGTATCTCTGGTTCCGTCAGACAACAATTGTGATCAAGTGCGTCAACTAGATACATTCTTTGTAGGAGTCTCGATATTCTTAGATAGCATTTTTGCATTCACTCTAGGAACTTTAATGGGGACTACATGGGGGACGGGGTGCAAGAAGAGGTGCAAATTGATTGTTTTCGAGGAATCCTGATGTTCAGAGAGGTACCTTTGTTACAAGAATTGATGGAATTGGGTGCAGCCAAATGTTCCCCAAAGTTCGCATTACGTAGGTGCATACCTTATTGTTCAAGTCGGTTGATCTTGCTAACTGAATTCCGGAAGGGTACCAACTAGCGCCACGGTTTTCCTTCTTACACGTCCATTTTCCGGCATGGTAAATGTGATCACATGTGGCGACGCCATATACTATATATTGCCATAACTGTTCGACTTATTATAGGGTTGCATATATACGTATTCAACTTATTTCGACTTATTATACGGTTGCACAGGTCATGGACTGGGTGTGGCAAGCTGACAAGGGTTAGTATCGTTCATCAGGGATGAACGGTTGAGAAAATTATGGGCAGGTGATCCAGTCACAAAGCTGCCAAGATGAAATACACTTTCAAAAGTTCTAGATGAAGCAACCATGTCTTCCCGAATGTTGGTTGGCTGCATTCCCAGCTCCGGTGTTCCCCTCAACATAATAGAGAAAAACATTGCCTTGATTGAAATATAACCGTTTATTGGAGCCTACTTGATACAATTAATATTGTGATAGTTATAAGCACCAAGCCCCTTAAGATTATCATGGACCTAAAAAATTCCATGATATCGCAGTCCAAAAGGAATTCGATGAACATGCCAAACCATAAATGAAAACAGTCCAAAACAAGTCGGGGCTTTCCCAGAAACCAAGATCATTGCAGAAACAAAGGCAAAAGTAGCTGTCTGTCGTCGTAGCCAGTTGTGGGCCAATTTAGCCAATATTTATGCACTTGAACACGCATGAGCAACCTGACTGCGTACAGATGTTCACACAGCTGCATTGCTGTTGGCGCTTGGCACGGCCCGTGCTGCGGACAAGGGTAACCGTCTGCAGGTCGCCACAGAACGCTGCCACGCTCTCGCCGGCCATGGTCGCCACGTCGCGCACCGTCTCCACGATGAAGGTGTCCTCCAGCACTTGGCGGAACAGCGCGTCGTCGGCGCCGACCGTTGACGTCACCGGAGTACGGAGCAGCACGCAGTAGCCGTGCAGGCCGCTGCCCTTGGTGGCGATGAAGCCGGTGGTGGAGTCCTGCAGCCACTGGGTGACGTAGTTGCCGGCCAGCGAGATCCGATGCGCGGTGTCCACCAGCAGCTCGGACGGAACCCGCACGTCTGCGCACAAAACAAAAACACATCAGACGTGCATGCGTGACGTTTAGCATAGCTGGTGTAGTGTCCTAACGCGAATAATAGATCCTGGACCACCAGCACGACCCGCTGGAGCGCTACCAGCAATTGATTATTCAAGCACTGCTTCGTAAATGGTACTCCTCACCCTAAGACCGCCAACCGGCGATGGTGCCCCACAAAGTAGTCGGGATACCTTTGCCTTTTTTGGAAAGATCACCGCAATGTGCTCCCCATCCCATCCGAAGTAGAAGCGAACGAACCCATCAAATTTCTCACACACCGCCGACGACAGGACCTGGTCCCCTCGTAACATCTATAGCACACACTTCGTTTCGTGTGTTATAGATCATGTGTCATGTATGTGTGGGCATACTGGTGTATTTTGTTTTCTTTTTCGCACTGCATGTGACGTGAGATTCGTTGTGTTATTGAGTCGGTAGCAATTCGCAATTTCGAATGGATTTTCGATCGCCACAGATGTAGCGAGGGTGGACGCCTTAGAATTACCGAAGTCCGAACCGTCGGAAAACAACTTCACAATTCTTCTAACCAGAAGTCTTCCTTGGGATGTCAAGACCACTTTAAAATATCGCCTACAATCAGGACTTACGACGAGGAACTACGGTGTTTTCCAGTCTTTCAAATGTATGTATGAAAGCATACATGTTGGTCCACACAAACAATATAATCCACCGTGGTTTATGGCGACCTAGTCCACCATGTTAAGAACATACTTAACGCATAATGATATTCATATGACGGAATAATTGGCAGCACCAGCACAGCGACTTGCATTCATAGCGCACAGAACTTACCGTTGAACTGCTCTAGATCTTGGCTGCAGACCGGCCCAGTGAGACAAAGGGCCGCGGCCACGACTGTGATAAGCTGAAGAGGTCCCATCGCGATGAGGAGCTTGCAAAGCCTGTAAGCCACTGCTGGCCTTGTCCAGTATTTATACTGCTAACTGTTTGCGGACAACAATGGCAAACTTTGCAGATTCGAACGGAATTTCCACACAGAAAAGCTGCTGGACTAATTATAGGTGACCGCTGGCGCTTTGCAGGCTTCGCTGAGTCTTATGGATTGCCGTGCAGAGGTCTATAAGCAACACCTGGCCCTTCGGTGGTTGGCTGTGGGACCATCTGAATCATACCAGCCGTATCCAACGATGGCATATCATGGTTATCATTATCATAACTTTTCTTCTCATGAATATTTCAGCTTTCTTGGACATTTTCTCAAAGTGATGCAAAGATATTAGGTGATGAAATCATGACACCTATCTAAAGGTGAGGATTGACACTGAAGTGAAATAACATAAGTACAGGCTTATTTGTATTTTCTGATATATATCTAACCGCCGACATCACATATCAGAATTCTGTCTCATTGTCTAATATGACGATTGAGGTCACTTGTTACCCACCGATTTTTAAGTTGCCTCTGTGTCACCGTTTTGTGGGAATACATGACTTGACTGCGTCTATAATGGCAGACATATACCGGACAGTTGTGGTGTCCAAGTCATTGCCCAAGAATTCATCCCAATTCGTGTCTTGTAGCAGTGTAGCTAGTCGTGCTGTCTGTAGACTTGTGTAATCCCACATGATTTTGTAAACGCCGCGGCTTGGTTCTGGAGGAACGATACTATGTGATACCATGATGGAAAAGTGATGCAAGTGCGAAAAGGCGGACATGATTCGGCTCTTGAAAACTATATCATTGTTAGGAGTAGATATATGCTTTGACAATTTTCGACTCATCGTATCAGCGTATCAATAAGTTGAGTAAGCTTAGCATGGTAGCTGTGCCTCGAAGTTTGTGGTCGAAGTGTGTTATACCTCTGTGGGTGTACAGCAGCGGATCTAGACAGATATTCCCTGCATTGAGGTCGCCTAATATGAGTGTCGACGTTAGTCAGTGAGCATGTGCTAGGCTGAAACTCGTGATGGGCCGATCGGTAAATAGTTGTAGCCATTCTCAATTCAGATTCGGAGGCAAGCAGGGCAATAAATGAGCAGAGAGATTCCTAAAGTTTAAATTTCTAAATTCATTCCTCACCCTCTATGCAGTTTGCCGCCAGGTCTCACGGTGGAAGGACGTCCGTTTGGAGCTCCAGCTTTCCGGATATGTCGTTGCAGAACAGGGCAGTGCTCTAGTCCAAGCTGTGGATAGGTGTTTAGCAAGTACTTCTGTGATTATATTTCATTAGTTTTTATCTGATAAGCATTTTCGTAGCACCCAAACTAAACTATATCAACCTACCGAGGCTGCCGAGCGCCATCTTGGTTTTAGGCGCGGCCTCGTGGCTTTAGGCGCGTCCTCGTCGCTTCGATTTCTGTAGTTGGAGATATTACAAGTGGGTAGATTTCAAAAGTGCATTAGACAACATTAATACTATCCTAACATACTTTATTGATTTTTGTGGTGCATAGTGTGTTTGGTGTTTAAGTTTAAGATAGAGTTTAATTGGTAAGATCATAACACCATCCCCTTTCATTGCTGGACCCCTATTGCACGAAAACATATTGTATCCCTGGATCTCATAGTCCTGCAAGTTATCTCCAAAATACCCTTCACTGACCCATGCCTCCTTAATGCAAACAAAATATGGTTCCTCCTCAGCAACATAACACTTGAACGCATCAAATTTGGACCGGATTCTCTGATCATTAAACATCATACACTTAACAAATGCTCCATAACCACCTTTGGCTTTGTCATACTGAGGGGTTCTTTTATCACTAGATGAACTATCACTCTGTCTCCTTGAACTACTGCTGTCCCTATTTGCTGACTTTTAGATTCTATTGCCTTGGCTGACACAATTGGAATATTCCTGAGTTGGCAATGCAATTTCATCCCTCCCACCCCATTTCCTAGTTTCCTGAAGGACATGCTCGTACACTTTGCCTAACACATGGACCCCCTTCTCAGAGAAGTCCAGGCTCAGTGAAGGCTCTAGCCCTAGGCAAAATTGCTGTTACAATGACTCTATTGTAACCCTTCAAGGTGCCAGAAGGGACCTGTAGTCCCGCAGAAGCTACTCACTCCTAGCAGGGCCTATGTTATTTACCCCTACGTGCACTATAACTGTACTAAGTTGGTGATCACTGGTGACCTGTGCCACCACTGGTACCAGGTCCTTCACATTGGCACCAGGCCTGGTGATGCACCTCCTGTCCCTCCTACCTTTACAGAATACCCTATCTAAATGTCGCACACGAGAGTCTCTTACGACCAGCACTGACTCCTTACTACTACTATCCTGGGGGCAGTCCTCCAATGCCTGTAACCTATTCGATGTTAAATATGCCTGCCCGCTGGGCCGTTCGACTAGGCTTCCTCCCGCTCCTACCACCTGCCACCTGCCACTCACTGACCCTTTCCTTAGGTTCGCGTCTCCAAATCCTCCACCCCTGACCTCATGCCACTTCCCCTCCTGTGACCTACCAGAACTACCCCTCCTCTGTTCACTATTAACACTTCCCTCTCGAGAAATCCCAGCCACCTTCACAGTAGGGGAAGCCTCAGCTACTTGGTGGCCGGCGACCACCTGGGCATATGATGTCCCTGCTATGGAATAACCCCTTGTTGCTTTTTCTTCCCTACCCTGTGCAACAAGGGCAGCCTTGAGCTTGGAAAGCTCTGCCTTAAGGGTCCTAATCTCTTCCTCTAGTGCCTGCATCCTGGTCGAAACCATCCTACAGGCTGCAGCTTATGCCTAGATTTAGATTCAAATTAACTTGATAAACAACCGACGAAAAAGCCAACTATCATTCACGATAAAACGCTAACTCCTATACTGTCAGTTAATTATCTAAGTACCTCAAGTATACTAACACGCTAAGCAGAAACTATTAAACAAGTGTTTGTTCTTTTTTATAAATAAATAACATGTTTAATCTAATTGTCTTCTAGACAAGTAGAAAACTATATGAATATTCCTTTTGATATCACTTATGGCTAGACAGAAAAATGAACAGTCGCACAGCACTTATGAATACCACCAACTTAGAATAAATCGTTTCCGTTTATGTGATCTCAGAGATGTGTCTGTTCTCCTTGTCATGATGAAAAACCACTTTAATCCTTGTATCTCATCACTGTATGTCAGGGGGAAAAGGAGCTATTTGCTATTATAGGCTATCTGTTCCTATTATGCTGCGCAGCAATTATGCTCCTATTATGCTGCTGCGTAATGTTGCCATATACTGACATACCCTAACTTGCTGATCATTAAAACAAAAAATACTGAGCGGTGGCAAACCGTGTTGTCTATCGGGAGCTATATCAAATTTCATAAGTAGATTTTCTATGTCCAAGCTCACTGAACACTTTTTGAAGGTCCACCATCCAAGATTAGGTGACCAGGAGTGCCCCCCTCCTCTTACCCAAAGAATGCAAGCGCCTGACGTTAACTCAATAAAATAACCAGTAAAGTCGCGAGCAGCTAACAGCTAAGAGATGAAAAACAAATATAGAAGCAAACAAACACCCGGTAGCAATATAACTAATAATAAAGAATGCTGTGAGTAGTAATACCCAATAGGAGGTGTATGACTGGCCATAGACCCATCCCAAACAACAAATTAAGATCTACACTGCAATGTCAGTAGTTGGTTTGTAGTCCCATGGTAGTTCGTACTTCTCATTTGAAATGCATTTTTTTAAAGTTTGACTGCTCCCACAACTCCATCCAGCTAAGTATGCTTGCTAAGGTGTGTTGCTGGGTAGAGTGTGGGAGGAACTATGGTTGGGTGTTTTCAAGATTTCTAATATGCAGATAGGGACACACACAAACGCACACAGACGCACACACACACACACACACACACACACACACACACACACACACACACATACATACACACACATACACACACACACACACATGCAAACACACACACACACACACAAACACACACATACATAAACACAAACATGTATATAGTGGAGTCCTGCAGCCACTGGGTGACGTAGTTGCCGGCCAGCGAGATCCGATGCGCGGTGTCCAACAGCAGATCGGACGGAACTCGTACTTCTGCGCGCCGAACAAAAACACATCAGACGGGCATGCGTGACGTTTTGCATAGCTGATATAGTGTCCTAACACGAATAATAGATACTGAACCACCAACACGACCCACTCGAGCGCTACCAGCAATTGATTATTCAAGCACTGCTTCGTAAATGGTACTCCTCACCCTAAGACCGCCAACCGGCGATGGTGCCCCACAAAGTAGTCAGAATACCTTTGTCATGTTTGGATAGATAACCGCAACGCAAAGACATAAAAGATTAGTGCAACCATGAGCTACATGGGCCCTTCTTGGTTGCACTCTGTACACTGAACCAGTTGCCTACCAAATCCGTCGATCGGCCCTCCCTGTAATACTGAAAAGCAAACCATCTATTCCTATAATGATTGTCTATGCTATTTTTAAAGATGTTCAATGTGCTGCTACTAACAATGGTTTCTGGCAGCTGGTTCCAGTGTTCTACTACCCTGTTGGTGAAGAAAGACTGTCTTAACCTTGTTCTGCTGTGGTTAACATTAATTTTGAATTGATGACCTCGAATTGCATCATTTCTGTTGAATTCAAACGTTTCCTCCAGATATCCCGTCTCCAGATCATGGACAAATTTGAAAACATCGATGAGATCTCTCAAACTTCTATATCTAAGTGAAAACATATTCAATTTCTTGAATCTTTCCTCATATGCCAGGTTGCTTATACCATTAATCATTTTTGTGGCCCTCTTTTATACTCTCTCTCTCTCTAAAAGCCAAAAATATTTTTCACAGCTAGGGGACCAAGCTTGAATTCAGTATTCCAAATGTGGCCTGACATATGCACAGTAAAGCTTCCTGATGACTTCCTCACTTCTGTATGATACATTCCTCTTTATTGTCCCAAGCATTCTCAGTGCCTTCTTCCTGGCTTCCTTGGTCTGTTCTGATGCCCCAAATTTTGTGCTTAGAAAAACACCAAAATCCTTCTCCTGTTGAGTCACTGATAGAACTCGGCCACCCATCAAGTATGAAGCCTTCATATGCTGCTTACCTACATGCATGATTTTGCACTCATCAAAATTAAATTTCATTTGCCATTCTTCGGACCACTTCATAAGTTCGTCTAAGTCTTTTTGCGGCGAGATATTCTCATTTTGACTTGTTATTTCCCTAATGACCTTCAAATCAACCGCAAAACCTTACTGCTTCAGCCACTTTCAATGTTATTTACAAATATAATGAACAGTAGTGGCCCCAGTACTGATCCCTGGGGGACGCCACTGAGAACATTTTGCCATGATGACTTTGTACCATTTAGCATCACTCTTTGCTGTCTATCTGAAAACCACAACTCTAATCCATGTTAAGATGCTACCTGCAATACGATGGGCTGAATCTGTATCAACCGTTTTTAATACAGCGAAGAATAGCTCTTAAATGCTCCTGGGTTTTAGACATTGCCCGAGATGAAATGTACGACCCTCAATATACCAGGAGGTGCTGAGTTTCCATCAAAAGTAACGTTTGGGATTATGCTATACTACTCAACGTTTCGGCCAGGGACCATCGTCAGGAGTGATATAAAAAATGGCAGATGTAAACTCAGCACCTCCTGGTATATTGCGAGTCCTACATTTCGTCTCACGCAATGTCTAAAACTGTGAAGGTCCTTCTTTTGGCTCGTGAACAGTCTAGGGTCTTGACCAGCGCCGCAATAACTCCGAAGGTAAAAAGAAATGTTCTCCACGATTATGGCAGAAAGAATAGTGAATATAGAGACACGCGCAAAATGTTCCAGGCCGACAGCAATCACTTTCAGTTCTCAATTTGGAGGCCGAAATACAATATTAATTTACGCACGCGGCCGACAGCACAGTCCGCGCGGCTCGACAGTCCAGATACGTCTCCCCGCGGGGGTTTGGCCACAGCCCTGGCCAGACCGGCCGGAAGGCCGGTACAGGTCACAGGAGTCGGGCGTCGGCCCGTAAATGCGACTCGGTTCCGACGAGGGCCGGTGACCGCGTCGCCGGCGCCGGACGGACATTACGGGCGTGACATGTGCCGGGCATGGTAGGTCGGCGATTTACGGGGTCACAACACCCACAGTTAAATATTATATGATTAAAACAGTACGTATCTAGCAACTCTGTTACAAAACCCAGGAGCATTTAAGAGCCATTTTTCGTTGTATTAAACAATGGTATAACAGTGGCGACTCACAGAAGAAATGGCACAATTTGCAATTTTGCATCAAAAGCTGGGACGTGTCGAAGAACGGATCATCTTCCTCATCAACTGCAGACATGAAAGGCTCTACCCCAGATTCATAGTCTCTAAGGTTTCAATTCATCACAGACCTAGTTGATTTCTGGTTTGGAGTTTCTTGAAGTGTCTGCACCAATGAGGATGCCTTTCTGTTATTCACGTGTATTTTTGCACGCTTTTTTCCCCGCGTTTTTTCAATTGGTAACCCTGCCATTTCTGATATCACTCCTGACGATGGTCCCTGGCCGAAACGTTGAGTAATTTAGCATAATCCCTAACGTTACTTTGGATGTAAACTCAGCACCTCCTGGTATATTGAGGGTCGTACATTTCGTCTCACGCAACATCAACCGTTTATGGAGTACCTTGTCAAACGCCTTACTAAAGTCAAGATATGCTACATCAACCTGACTTCCCCGATCAAACTGTTTTGTGTCGAAGTTCAATGTGTTTATTCCCATCGAAATAAATATCTAGAGAAAATCCTCGCGTTGCTATGGAATTGCATTCCATCTTGATCAGTCCAAGCACGCACGACGCAGGGTTACTGCGTCTTGCATGGTGTAGTATCACTTTCATCACTGACGAAGCTTGTTGCGAGCCCCCTCGGCGTTATGGAACGGACAGTGAGAGCAGCATGAGTACGAACGAGGGTGGTGCATGGGACAAGATATCGCCACTGATATTTATATTTTATACTTGGGCATAGTACTGTGGTAGCCCACTTACTTCTGTGGCGACCCACGAAATGTCGAATATCGCCCAGTTGACGCTTCCCATCAGAACTTCCGACGAGCGAACGAACGAATTAAGTTTCTTACACACAGCCGCCGACAAGACCTGCCCCCCCCACCCCCACACTTCATCTCGTGTGTTATTGCTCATGTGAGTCGTGCATGCATGTGCACACTGGGGTGCTTTTTATTATTGTTTTTCGCGGTACAGGTGATGTGAGATTCGTCGTGTTATTGAGTCTGTAGCAATTCGTATTTCCGAACTGTTTGGCGATCACCACAGATGTAGTGAGGGTGTACGCCTAGGAATGGCCTAAGGGCGAAACACGTCAAAATCCAGCTTCACAATAAAGCCCTTCTAACTTATATCAGAACCTTCTGCCAGAAACAACCAGCTTCTAACCAGAAGTCCTTCCTGGACAGTCAGGAACACATTAAATTATCGTCTACAATTATTAATTACAGCGAGCAACTCCGGGTTTTTCCATTCTTTCAAAACCATGTATGAATGATCACTTGTTGGTTCACACAACTAGTAGAACTCATCCAGTGTGGTTTATGGCGATCACTCATAGCGCACGGAACTTACCGTTGAGCTGCTCTAGATCTTGGCTGGAGGCCGGCCCAGTGAGACAGAGGGCCGCGGCCACGACTGTGATTAGCTGAAGAGGTCCCATCGTGATGAGGAGCTTGCAAAGCCTGTAAGCCACTGCCGGCCTTGTCCAGTATATATACTGCTGACTGGTTCCAGGCAACAATGGCAAATTTTCCAGATTCGACCGGAAGTTCCGCACATAAAAAATTATGGACTAATTATGGGTGACCGCTGGTGCTATACAGGCTTGGCTGAGTCTTATGGACTGCCGTTTAAAGGGCTATAAGCGACACCCGGCCCATGGGTGACTGGCTGTGTCGTGCAGACTCAGCCAGTCACGTACAAGTGCACCCAGTGGGTGTCATTGGACGCGGTTGGCCATGCAGTATCAGACAGTTGACAATTCTAAATTATTTCAAAGGCCAGAAGTCGAACTAATTCATCGGCTGCCTGACATCCTCGCTTCCGCCAAAACCTACCCACATCTGGTGTCAACCGATAGCCCGTGGTAGACACCTGAGTAGGATTTAAAACCGGGACATGCCGGGGTAAGTGGTTGAATTGAGCTTTTTCTGTGGCCACCTGCTTCATCGCTTTGCCCCCCACACCCCCCACCACCACCCCCGACCACCCCACCAGCACCACAACCGGATTTTGAATGCCAGGAACATGTTGGTATTTCTCAACGACGAGACGGTCTCCGTCGTTGGGTTCAAGTTCGTGACACAGGAGGATGTGGTCAGGGCATGACGGTTCCAAGAGGACCTGTTTGCACGCGAGGAACATCAAATGGCACAATGATGCTCCACCGGATCGCACCATCTAGTGTGGGTAATCTAATCGTGAGAGTAGTATGAAGCGGAAAAGGGCGGTAGTTCCGAAATGACTGCATCTGCAGTGGGGGTGGGACATGAACTTTCTTGCACTCCGTTGACAGTATGCCTGCCATACCAATGAACGTTAAAAATATGATCGTGAGAGTGATATGAAGCGGCAAAGGCAGTCGTGTAGAAGTCTGCGGTGTGAGTGTCACATGAACTTTTTCGCATTCGTTTAAGATGTACCTGCCATGCCAATGCACGTGGTTAGTCATATCAGTTTATATGGTACACACAGTCTGCGGCACTTGAGCAGTTTCGAATTTGTTGACTGGAAAAGTGCGAGTAAATCGCACAACACATTTCAGCCACTTCTAGTATTCTCTAATGTAACTGAGCAAGGTTTGATTTTGGAACCTATGATCTGTCGCCCTGTCCCATCATTTAGTATTGCTATTTGCGTCGCCAACCAGCGTTCAACTATCTCATGGTCATCAAATTGAAAACGTGAATAATTGTATGCTGTTGTACTAGCATAGGGGTAGGGACAGGGGGAGGGGCAATGGTCCACCCACTTTTCAAAGTGTATGAGGGCAACGATGGTACCTGGCCTTCCCACTTTCGCGAGAACCAAACTTCATAAAATCCAGCAAACACACATTTTAAAATGTGAAAGCCTGCAATCCATAAGTGAAAGTTGTATACATCACATCGGAGCACTTCATTTCTTGAGGCATACACGCTTGCACATGGCATTACAGCAACGCAACTAATTCAGGAGTTGATGAAATTTGATAATTGCCAGCCAGGACCAAAAATATTTTCATACTAGAGTTTCACCGTGGTTCTTTGGCTGTTAACATATTTAGCATTGATCTAATGAATATTACCTAGAGTATAATATTGTAAATGCTGAAGGCAGTAACGCAACTCGCTCATTTTGATAATTTGTGCATATTTTGATACGCTCCATGGGAATGCCTAAGTTCATAAAAGCTTCACGATGGTGAGTACCTTTGCAATTGTATTCACCACATGATTCATCACAGGGTTGCACTCTGAGCGTACAGAGTGCATCCAAGAAGGGCCCCCGTGGCTCATAGTTGCACTGATATGTTGTGTCTTTATGTCTGTATGATTCAAGAGTGCAGTCCAATGTTCGGTAGCCACTCTCAGTGAAAGCTAGCTTGGTGCACCAGATGCATCACAGGAATTGAGTTATGCCATGGAGAGGATATATAATCGGCAAAAGAAGATTGTTGGGGCATTATAGTTTGAGCAGAGTTTTCGGCTGTTTCTAAAATTATAAACTGTTATGCCCTTCCCAATGGGTTTTGGGCTGCTAATCAATAAAATATATATTAAGTTGCTGCCAAGCAACATCATTCAGTACATTGGCAGTTAAAGGAGATAACAATTTTCTGGAGACGATAGTGGTGTAGATGAAACACAAAATATAACATTTCCGTTGCATTGTTTTATTACATTACTTGTTGGCAAAATGTTGGAAAACAAACTAAAACAGTGACATATCACAGGAAGGTGAACAAAGATATTGAGCTGTGAACGTGGCGAAGCATTTGATTGGAGCTCGTGCAACTCATATAGGTAGGGCAATTTGAACCAGATTTCGTGTGCGTAGCAGACGTCACATTTCCTTCACTTCTGGGCGCCAGTCCGCGAAACATATTTTTCAAATAAAACCTACGGCTGACGATCCAACATGTTTTGTGAAGATTGCAAAGGGTTCCGAAGTTGTTGACTGGAAAATTTGAGAACTTCACGAGATGGGTTTAGGTTTTGTTAAATTAGGTGCTTCGGCTTCCTAAAAACGAAATGCATTTCAATCACATCTTTCTTTATTCAGGACTTCACTGAGCAATCTTGAAGTTTTACGCTGTAATGAGCTATCATTCAGTGTGGATATTTGTGCTGGAAACCGATAATTGTGTTTGCAATTGTGGTGGCACAGGTACCGGTCTTGAGCCGCTGACACTGTGGGGGACTGGACAAGTGGAGCTGTCTTGGAAATTGACTCAGAAGGCGATGTGGACAGCTGCATTGGTGGCAGACTTGCGCTCGACTCGAGTTGAATCGAGAACCCACTCACGAATCAATCGTTTTTGGATGAGTCGCGAGTTGAATCGATTATTTCCCCAAAATATATCTTGAGTCGTGAGTTGAATCACATCTGTCTAAAAAATGAGTCGAATCATGAGTGAATCATTCAAATATCGTGTGTGGCAGTGCACACTGAACCATAAGGCTCACGAGCCGGACACCACTGAGTCGGATCTGAATCGATTCAAACTTATGTCAGTCTGTTTGAGTCGTGAGTCGAATCGGATCTCAAGATATATGAGTCACATGCGAGTCGACGCAAAGAATTTGTGTCGAGCACAAGTCTGGTTGGTGGCAGCTCGGCTTTTGTCAGCGGAGCAAGTGGCGAATGGGTGCAGCTGGGCCGGGCGGCGGCTCGAGCGTGGAGCGTATCCTTCTCGGGCCTCCCCCACCTCCGCACCGACGTCCGAGTCGCTGCACAATCCCCGTGTTCTTTTTTCCGCCTGGCCTCGTCCCAGCCGCGGCTACGACGCAGTTCTGCCGCCGTCCGATGCACGGGAGTTTCGGCGCTGCTGCTGCCACCTGGTAGCAGGCCGCCGCGACATCCGTCTCCGCACAGGCGCAGGAAGTACGGCTCCAGCGTTAGTCGTTCACCAGCGGCGGCCTCCTATCGTTTAACATTCACTCGGGGGTTTTCACACCACTTTCGCTGACAACGGAGCACAAACAATATATCTGATATAGGGGAACCTATGTTACCGCGGGAATGTAATATACATCACGTAAATATTTAGAATATCACTGTAGGGGACAAGCAATATGAACTGTAACAATTTGTTGAAAACAACTGTAGAAGGATCCTAGGATTAACGGAAGCTAAACTCCATGAAATAATTAATCTACAAGTGTACAAGCTTAACGGATGTCATGTATCATTACGCGATAGGAATCGAAAAGGGGGCGGTGTCGCATTATATGCAAATGCATCACTGTCGACGAAAAGGCTCAGTGAATTAGACAGAGGGTGAGAAATGGATTTGGAAAGTTAAAATTCAGGAATCACTCCGTTCATATATTGCCCTTACTTGTCTCCGAATCTGAATTCCGAATGGTTACAACTATTTATCGATCACCTCATCGATAGTGTCAGCTTAGCACATGCTCGCTCAACGGCGTCGACACCCGCATTAGGGGCGACTTCAACGCAAGGAATATCTATCTAGAACCGCTGCTGTACACCCACAGAAGTAGAACACACTTCGACCATAAACTTCGAGGCACAGTTATCATGCTAAGCCTTACTCAGCTTATTGAGAAGCCGATACGATGAGTCGAAAATTGCCAAATCTCACGCGATCATATGCTTACTCCTAACAATGATGTAGTTCTTGAGACATCCACCTTTTCGCACTTGGATCACTTTTCAATGATGATATCGCTTAGTATCGTTCTTCCACAGCCAAACCGCGGCGTTTGCAAAATCATATGGGATTTCCAAAGTCTAAACCCAGCACGACTAGCTGCACTTCTACAAAACACGAGTTGGGATCAATTATTGGACAATGACTTACACACTGCAACTGACCTACATATACATGTATACATATATACATATATATATATATATGTATATATATACATGTATATATATATATATATATATATATATATATATATATATATATATATATATATATATATATATATATATATATATGCCATTCCAGCCACCGCCAAGTCATGTATTCCCACAAAAACTGTACCACAGAGGCAACTTCAAAACCCGTGCGTTCCAAGTGCTCTCAATCGCATATTTGAAAACGAGACAGACTATTTTGACATGTGACGTCGGCGGTTAGAGATATATCAGAAAACACAAATAAGCGGGTACTTATGTTCTTTCACTTCAGTGTCAATCCACACCTTCAGATAGGTGCCATGATTTAAGCACCTAGTGCTTTTGCATCACTGTGAGAAAATGTCCAAGAAAGCTGTAGTATTCATGACAAGAAAAGTTATGATGATGGTAATCATGATATGCCATCGTTGGACCAGGCTGGTAGGATTCAGATGGTCCCACAGCCAGCCACCGAAGGGCCAGGTGCCCCCTATAACCCTCTGCACGGCAGTCCATAAGACTCAGCGAAGCCTGCAAAGCGCCAGCGGTCACCTATAATTAGTTCGGCAGCTTTTCTGTGTGGAAATTCCGGTCGAATCTGCAAAGTTTGCCATTGTTGCCCGGAACCGGTTAGCACTATATATACTGGGCAACGCCGGCAGTGGCTTACAGGCTTTGTAAGCTCCTCATCGCGATGGGACCTCTTCAGATTATCACAGTCGTGGCCGCGGCCCTTTGTCTCACTGGGTCGGTCTACAGCCAAGATCTAGAGCAGTTCAACGGTAAGTTTAATTTTTTTTTTATCCCCGTTCCCCCCTACAAAAAAATTAACAAAAAACACCCCCCTAAAATGTGCGCTATGAATGCAAGTCGCTGTGCTGGTACCACCATTGCTGCCGTCATCTGAATATCATTATGCGTTAAGTATGTTCTTAACATGGTTGACTAGGTCGCCATAAACCACAGTGGATTATACTGGTTGTGTGGACCAACATGTATGCTTTCATACATACATTTGAAAGACTGGAAAACACCGTAGTTCCTCGCTATAATTCCTGATTGTAGGCGATAATTTAAAGTGTTCTTGACACCCCAGGGAAGACTTCCGGTTAGAAGAATTCTGAAGTTGTATTCCAACAGTTCGGACTTAGGTAATTCTAAGGCGTACACCCTCGCTGCATCTGTGGCGATCGGAAATCCATTCGAAATTGCGAATTGCTTCCGACTCAATAACACAACGAATCTCACGTCACATGTACTGCGAAAAAGAAAACAAAAATACACCGGTATGCCCACACATACATGACACACATGGACTACAACACACGAAACGAAGTATGTGCTGTAGATGTTACGAGGGGACCAGGTCCTGTCGTCGGCGGTGTGTGATAAATTTGATGGGTTCGTTCGCTTCTACTTCGGATGGGATGGGGAGCACCTTGCGGTGATCTTTCCAAAAAAGGCAAAGGTATCCCGACTACTTTGTGGGGCACCATCGCCGGTTGGAGGTCTTAGGGTGAGGAGTACCATTTACGAAGCAGTGCTTGAATAATCAATTGCTGGTAGCGCTCCAGCGGGTCGTGTTGGTGGTCCAGGATCTATTATTCGCGTTAGGGCACTACACCAGCTATGCAAAACGTCACGCATGCACGTCTGATGTGTTTTTGTTTTGTGCGCAGACGTGCGGGTTCCGTCCGAGCTGCTGCTGGCCACCGCGCATCGGATCTCGCTGGCCGGCAACTACGTCACCCAGTGGCTGCAGGACTCCACCACCGGCTTCATCGCCACCAAGGGCAGCGGCCTGCACGGCTACTGCGTGCTCCTCCGTACTCCGGTGACGTCAACGGTCGGCGCCGACGACGCGCTGTTCCGCCAAGTGCTGGAGGACACCTTCATCGTGGAGACGGTGCGCGACGTGGCGACCATGGCCGGCGAGAGCGTGGCAGCGTTTTGTGGCGACCTGCAGACGGTTACCCTTGTCCGCAGCACGGGCCGTGCCAAGCGCCAACAGCAATGCAGCTGTGTGAACATCTGTACGCAGTCAGGTTGCTCATGCGTGTTCAAGTGCATAAATATTGGCTAAATTGGCCCACAACTGGCTACGACGACAGACAGCTACTTTTGCCTTTGTTTCTGCAATGATCTTGGTTTCTGGGAAAGCCTCGACTTCTTCTGGTCTGTTTTCGTTTATGGTTTGGCATGTAATTCCTTTTGGACTGCGATATCATGGAATTTTTTAGGTCCATGATAATCTTAAGGGGCTTGGTGCTTATGACTATCACAATATTAATTGGATCAAGTAGGCTCCAATAAACGGTTATATCTGAATCAAGGCAATGTTTTTCTCTAGCATGTTGAGGTGAACACCGGAGCTGGGAATGCAACCAATCAACATTCGGGAAGACATGATTGCTTCATCTAGAGCTTTTGAAAGTGTTTGTCATCTTGGCAGCTTTGTGACTCATCACCTGCACATAATTTTCTAAGCGGTTCATCACTGATGAACAGTACTAACCCTTGTCAGCTTGCCACACCCAGTCCATGACCTGTGCAACCGTATAATAAGTCGAAATAAGTCGAGTACGTATACATACAACCCTATAATAAGTCGAATAGTTAGGGCAATGTATGGTATATGGCGTCGCCACATGTGATCCCATTTACCCTGCCGGAAAATGGACGTGTAAGAAGGAAAACCGTGGCGCTTAGTTGTTACCCTTCCGGAATTCAGTAAGCAAGATGAACCGACTTGAACGATAAGGTATGCACCTGCTTAATGCGAACTTTGGGGAACATTTGGCTACACCCAATTCCATCAATTCTTGTAACAAAAGGTACCTCTCTGAACATCAGGATTCCTCGAAAACAATCAATTTGCACCTCCTCTTGCACCCCGTCCCCCATGTAGTCCCCGTCACTCCCGCATTCTCGATAGAGGTTGCGCTCCTGGACGATTGCAACCCTAAAGTTCCTAGAGTGAATGAAAAAATGCTATCTAAGAATACCGAGAATCCTACAAAGAATGTATCTGGTTGACGCATTTGATCACGATTGTTGTCTGACAGAACCAGAGATACCATGGGTCTCCGTCGGGAGGCGCTGTGTTATCGATGTCACGGCTGTGCTGTTTACAGCGAGCTCAACAGACAGGTGCGCTCTGCCATTCGACACAACGCCCTTGACGACGTGCAGAGGCGTATCCAGGAGAGCGGATGAAGGGGCATACGGCGATGCCAGGTTCCATCGTAAAGCTCCTGACGCTCCGCCTGACCAGCTAAACGACTATATTGTCGGCGTTGGGCCACGCATTGCTGGCGAGGTTGCTGGTCAGGATGCCTCCCCTAGCCTGGCCTCTGTAGTTTGCAGCGAGTGGGTGCTTGTGCATTCTGCCTAGTACCACTGTCCCTCTCTGAGCTGCGCGTCACCGAGTTCGGCATGAACAGCTCATTCGTCTGCGGGGGACGGCATCAACGTGGGTATGATCCGGCTGACTTTTGACGTCATTGGCAGTGTGCTTCTGCATTTGGTCAACCACAGCCTCACCACCGCCCATCTCCTGGAAACACTCCATAGATTATCCCATCTTTAAATCCGGGGACCCTGCCAGCCTATCTCTATTGTCCCGATCATTGCCAAAATTCTGGAGCGTGCAGTCCACCAGCAGCTCTACTCATACCTACCCAACAACCACCTCCTCTCTCCTACCTGGCATGGTTTCCGCCCCCGTCACGCAACAGACACCGTGCTGACATCCATATCCGACCAGATCCTATCGACCAATGATCGTTGTGAGATTACCCTCCTTTGCCCTTTGTTCTTTGTTTTTGTTGTATGTTTTTGTGTGTCTGTAACAGCCCTATATTCATGTGGCATATGTTTTAAAAATAGACTGGAGACAAAAAAGCGGCTTTAATAGCCACGAGTTCATTGTGGATGGCCTGAATATACGCCTTTGTCTTTGTTTGACAAGGGGGACGAGTCTGTAAGCGGATTGCCCACAGATTCGTGTTCGGTTGAAGGATAGGGATGTAGCGAAGCGTGATGATACGGACGTGCTCGAGACATGAGGGGACGCAGCCCCCCCCCCCACCTCGGCAAGAGATGGATTGCGATGCGCATTACCCATCTCGTGTCATTGTCACGCGCCGATATCTGTATTTTAATCTGATTAACGTCACTCGTCTAATTCGAAAATGGTTAAAAGTACTTTCAGATGAAGGTTCAAACAATACGAACAGCGTGAGGTCCTCGTCCTCCGAGAAGTCCGACTCGGTCGACACACTGCCCGTAGAGACGAGTTCCATGCGCGGTTTGGTTTTGTTGTGTAGGGCACTTCGGCCTCCTCAGGCCAATTCGTGCCATTAATAAGAAATGCAGATTATGTTATGCGATTCAACTCAGAAATCTTGGAACAGGTTCGTGTTGCGTAGAAAAATGAAAAGTAATTTGATGAGAAATGGATGATCATCCCCCAATAATGTAGGTAGAGTGAAGGGAATTTTGTGTGTATGGCAAAAATCTGTAAGTATTTTTCGAGGGCCGCGGTATTTCTGACAATCAAGGAGAATGTGTGGAACTGTAAGATGGGTGTTGCATGATGGGCATGAAGGTCGAGGTGAAGCCGTGTACATATATCGATGTGTAAGAAAAGTATGACCGATGCGTAAACGTGATAAAACTTTTTCTTCTTGTCGTTTTTTTTTGGTATGATGTGATCCAGGTATCTACGACAGTTTTAATGAAACATAAGTGTGTATGATCTGTGTTTTGTGTCCAGTTTTCTTTCCAAAAACGCCGTGTGTTCTGTTGTATTGATGATTTAATGCTTTCAAAATGGGGTTGAATTTCTGTGATGTTTTGTAGGTGCAATGATGCTTTGGCTAATTTGTCAGCTTCTTCGTTTCCTGGGATGCCGCAGTGACTGGGCACCCACAGGAAACGGACCTTCACGCCCATCAGATAGTGTGTTTGAAGGCTATCGTAGATGGAAATATGGCAATGGTGTGAAAAATAAAGTGAAGAAAGCGATTGAAGAACAGATTTTGAATCGGAACAGATGACGACACTGCGTATGGGACGACTAATTGAACAGTTGTAGACATAACGAAGAGCAACGAGAATGGAGTGCAATTCTGCGATGAAAATGGAGGTACCATTTGGTAGGCGATGCTGTTTTGTGTGTGTGTTTGAAACTATGGTATTCCCAGTGAGATTGGTGTCTTTTGATCAGTCGGTAAAAATAATATGTATATGGCGGTAACGAGAGCGAAACTGGTGAAATTTTTGTTTGGCGTATTCAGGACAAAGTTGTGATTTTGGAGTGGTGGTGAGATAAAAAATATGTCGATCTGTCATCTGCCACGTTGGTGTAGCTGGTGGAGGAAGAGGGGTAATATATGGACTATTGTATTGAATTTGTGTAGAATATGTTTTGATGCGTGAAGCTATGGTAAGGCCGGTTAGCTTTTCGGCGGGACCTAAATAGTTGTGGTGTAAATTTTGAAGAACTTGTAATGACGCATGTGTGGGATGATGTTTTTTCAATTGAATTTTTGCGGCATACCTAAGTGTTTGTTCCATTCTTCGGATGTTTAATGGTGGAATTCCTGCTTCTATGTGTAGAGAATTGATTGGAGAAGTTGTCATTGCGCCAAGTGCGATACGGAGAAATTTGTTTTGTATGGTGTCTATAATTTTTAAAGATGATACGCTGGCACCGGCATATACTACGGATCCATATTCTATTATGGGTAGAACTAAAGATTTGAAGAGAAGTAGAAGTGTACGGAGATCGGCTCCAAGTGATGACGAAGTGATACACCGAAATAAATTGAGTCGGTGAAAACACCCGTTCCGGATATGTTCGAAGTGTTTATGCATTGACAGTCTGCGGTCTAAAATGATGCCTAGAAATTTAAATGAAGTTACAAAAGGTATGTAGTTGTCCCCGAGGTGAAGCGGTGTATCTGGGTTTGGGCAGGGAGTCGATTTACTAAATATCATTGTTGCTGATTTTGTGGCCGAAAAAATGAAACAGTGCTTCAATGACCATTCGTGTATTCTGTTAAGTGCGTTTTGTAAGCGAAATCAGCATTGGTCATAATTTTTTTTTCCGGAGCACCAAATTGCACTATCATCTGCAAAAAGTGAATATGATATATTTGGAGGTATGTCATCGAAAAGATCATTGATGATAATGTTAAATAGTACTGGTGAAAGACAGCTTCCCTGTGGTAAGCCGTTCTGGAGAAAATGTAGATCGGAAATGGCTGACCGGCACCTGATGCTGAATTGTCAAAAACCAGATCAAAAACCTATTAAATAATGTGCTAAATGTCCTTTTATACCGAGTTGTTGAATTTTTAATAGTAATGCGGGTTTGAAAACCATATCGTATGCCTTGCTTATGTCTAGAAATACTGCAACTGTGTGTTCATGTTTTTTGTAACCTAGGCGAATGTCAGTTTATAATCGAATTAGATCATCTATTGTGCTGCGTCCTCGTCGAAAACCACATTGAAATGGAGACAGTAGGGAATTGGTTTCCAGGTGCCAAGTCAGCCTTTTAGTAACCATTCGTTCAAAAAGTTTTCCTAAACAACTAGTGAGTGCAATTGGTCGAAAATTATTTTGGTTACTACGGTCTTTGCCGGGTTTTGGAATGGGGATGATGATAGCTTTTTTCCATGTTTCAGGAAATATGTGATTTGACCATAATGAGTTAAATGTGTCTAAGATGCATTGTTTGGTGTGGTCAGATAAATGTCGAAAGAAACAATAATGTAATTTGTCAGGGATTTCTTGATCGGGATGTCGTAAATACTTCCGAAATGCTCTTTTTCTCACTGGAATAGCTTTGGAAATTTCCTCACACCACCATGGAACTGGTTTCCTTTTTGTGAATTGTTTTGTAAGTGGAATAGTTGTGGAGGCTGCTTCGATAAGTGTATTTGTAAGCAAGTTGATGTTTTCGACGGGAGAAATATTCGGGTTGTATTGAGTATATGAAAGTTCCTGAAATTTGGTCCAATCTGCTTTCGAAATTTTCCAGCATGGGATAAAACTGGGTGTTGTATCAGCCGTAGTCTAAAACGTTGGTGTTAGCTTCATTGGAAAATGATCACTATCGTGAATGACGGTGTCTACCGTCCAATCAAAATCGTTGGCTAGAACCGGAGAACAAATCGCTAAATCTATTGCAGTTTCTATGTTGTGTCCGAGGTGAAAAAAAGTTCGCTCTCCAGTGTTCAACAATACTAAATTGTGTATGTCTAAAAAATGTTGAATAATGCTTCCACGAACATCTGGCTGTGTACGTTTTTTATCCCACGCTGGACTATGGGCGTTGAAATCGCCAAGTAAAATGAACGGGTGTTGGAAATGTGCTACGAGGTTGTCTAATTGTGTCAATATGTTTGTGTTGTCTGTAGAAGGTGGACTATATAACGAACATACATCAATGTTTTTACCATGAATGCGCAAGGTACACGCTACGGCTTGTACACGAGAATTAAGTGGAAGTTGTGCATGTGTGCAATCGTTGTTGATGTAAAGGGCTGTACCTCCACTCCGGTGTAGTCCAAGGACGTTATCGTGGCGGTACAGTGAATAATTGTAAATGTTGAAATTATACTGATCGGTGGGCAAAAACCATGTTTCTTGAAGCGCGATGAGAATTGGAGTTAAGATGTTAAAAAAGCTTTCATTTCGGCCCATTTAGAGATTAAGCTGCGACAATTCCATTGCAGAAATGTAGACATTGGAAATAAAAGTTTTAATGTTTGTCTGCACCTTTCGGTGCTTGTCGGAGCCAGGAGTGCAGCTCCGGTTGGCTTGTGGGATGGGTGCGATCCGCTCCAGCGGACCCACCCGAGCCATCCGGCCGACCGGTGACCTTGGCAAGGTCACGGCGGCCGGTCACTGCCGCGGGGGATGTACGCCTGCTGGGTTGAGTCGGTCGGGTCACGTGGCCGCCGGCCGGCGCTGGACGCGTCGGGCTCGGTCGGCGGCCCACCGAAGTGGAACGCATTTCCCCTGTAGCCGAATGGCTGCGGTTTCTAGGATTTCTTGATGAAGTTGCTTGGGACTGCGGAGCTGGAGTGGTCTTTGTGTTGGGAGCATTGGCTTTTTGTGTCTGTGTGGTCAGCGGTGTCAGTTTCTTGAGTGGAGCTAAGCCGGCGATCATGTCAGTTTGGATAGAAGTAGAACTAGTGATCACGTGACGTGTGGGTGGAGTAGCAGTGACAGCCTGGGCATAAGTTTTGCTCGACGGAGTGGTGGCCTCGACTGACCGACGGGCCTGGGGGAACGACACACCAGTCGTGGCTTTGATAGCGCAGACCTCCTTCTCCTTGCGCCAAACTGGACAGAGCGGTGATGTGGTTAGGTGGTCGGATGTGTGACAGTTGAGGCATTGGGCAGGCTTGGAGCCGGTGGAGTCAGGATGAGGTGGTTCACCGCACTTTGGGCAGCGGGCTGTTTGGCGACAATTTTTACTGCCATGCCCAAAGCGCTGACAATTGAAGCAGCGGAGAGGATTTGGGATAAAGACACGGATTTGGTAGCGAAGGTATCCGGCGATGAGGGTTTTGGGAAGAGTGGTATAATTAAAAGTAAGGACAAGGAGGCTCGTGTCTCGTTTCTGGCCGTCTTTAAAGGAAGTGATGCGGCGGACGTGGGTCACCCCCTCCGGCCCGAGCTCCGCCTGGATGTCTTCCTCGGACATAAAGCGGAGCTCCGGCGCGAAGACGGTGCCCTTGGAGGTGTTGCGGTTTGAATGGAGAGAGACGGTGACGGATTTCCCACAAAATGTGATAGTACGGAGGAGGGCTTTGGTCTGGGCTCGGGTTTGGGTCTTGATAACGAGGGTTCCGTTGGCTGGGGCTTCAATGTCGGGATTGGCTAAGGAGCAGATGGCGAGGAGCTGTTTAGTCGGCCAGAAAACGTTGACACGACGAAAGGAGACGGATTCCTCGACAGGCTTGACTACTACGTACGAGCCAGCACTGTCGAGGTAGGGTTCGGTGGGTTGGATGGGTTCATTTGGAGAGGGTGTGGTCTGGTTGGAGCAAGGGTCAGCGGCGTGAAGAGTGATGGTCTGGTCTGGGTTTCGAGGCGAGGTCGTGGTCTTGGGACGGGCAGGGGTCGGCGAGGAGCAGAGGGCTTCCATGGCGTCGTCCAAAGCGATATTTCGGCGCGGTTCATCGACGGGTTGGCTAAGTGAGGGAGTATCAGGGGCCAAGTCCGGGGTCAGCAGGTGTGGTAAGTGGAGGGGGTTCTGAATCGGAGTCCGGTGGCGAGCTGGGGTCAGTGTCCTTTTTGCATTTCTTCCCCATCGCGGGGAAAGAAACCCTACCTAATGTAATCTAAACAAACAAGAACACAGAAACGCAGGCAAAGGAAGTACGACGGGGGAAAATTGTGCAGAGGGGTGGGGGTGACGGGTGTCACCCCCAGAAACGAAAGAAAAGGGTGACGGGTGTCACCCCCAGAAACGAAAGAAAAGAGTGACGGGTGTCACCCCCAGAAACGAAAGAAAAGAGTAACGGGTGTCAACCCCAGAAACGAAAGAAAAGAGTGACGGATGTCACCCCCCAGAAAAAAAAAAAATTTTTAATTTCCTTTCCAGAAAATTGAGTGTGGGTGGGTGTGTAATTACCGGGGGGGGGGTTTTTAGGGGGGGGGAACACGAACACGGTGGCGAAAGGGAATGGTGTCCATGAACGGAAAACTCGGCCCGCCAGACTGCGAGGCGGCAGACCCGTCGGTCCAAATGTCGGTCAAGGTCGCCGCCAGGTCGGCGTCCGAGCCAGTGCCGAACTCTGTCTGCAGCCGGCGGAATATTCCAGACGGCGCCACCGGCGGCCGCCGTACCCTCGACAGTCGGCCTGCGTTGAGGCGTTGTAGCTCATTCAGCACGAAGTCCTTCCGGGCCGCAATCGGTGCGCCACCTATCTTGCGGTAGGAGAACTCAACATTCGAAGATTGCTGCGTGGCGGCGCTGCCGCCGTTCGCGTCTGATGCCAGACATTGTCGCAAGTCGCGCGCTGCTGGTTAGGCCGGAGCTGGCGGCATCGGCAGGTAGTACCTCCGCATGCGTTAGCAGTGCTGCTGAAGAAGATGGTGAAGCTTCTGGAGAATTCGTTGCTATTTTAGGTTTCGATGAAGGCCTCGGCTGGAGAGGAGCCGATGGCCACGATCGGGGTGGTGGAGAGGGGGTATTGGCCGATGGTGACTCACGTACGGATGTTGGAGGCGCTGACACTGTGGGGGTCTTGGGTAGTGGAGCTGTCTCCGAAAGTGACTCTGCAAGCGATTTCGACAGCGACGTATGTGGCAGAGGAGCTTTTGTCAGCGGAGCAAGTGGCGAATGGGTGCGGCTGGTGGGGCGGCAGCTCGAGCACGGAGCGTGTCCTTCCCGGGCCCCTCCCCGCCCACGTCCGAGTCGCCGCGAAATCCCCGTGATATTTTCCGCATGGCTTCGCCATAGCTGCGACTACGACGCCGTTCTGCCGCAATTCGGTGCACGGGAGTTTCGGCGCTGCTGCTGCCACCTGGTAGCAGGCCGCCGAGACATCCGTCTCCGCACAGGCACAGAGGAAGTACGGCTCCAGTGTTAATCGTTTAACAGGGGCGGCCCGCATGGGTATTCAAGGCAGTGCCTCACCTGAGTAATGGTTACATATATGTGTAATATGCATATATATAGATGACACATGTACATATATGTAATGTTTTAACACGCGCCCTAGCGGGCCTCTGAAACTTACGCGCACTGGAGGGGGAGCGGATCCTGCCCCAGTAAGGTCTCGGCTCCCATTAGGGCTAGAGCGATGAAATGCGCAAGATGGATGGGCACGATGGTTATCTCTATTGTGTGCAAATGTCGTGACCATAGGTCAATATCTTCAAGGTCAAATGAGGTCAAAATAGCTAAATGTTCTGGTTTAGCGTGGCTTGGCTTGTCATTGTTGGATCGCTGTGATTGTGTTTAAATGCTTCAAAATTGTCGTTCATGTTATTTTGGACATTACTAATGATGCAATACATATGCCAGATACGCCGTTTGACCTCAGGCCATCTATATAGGAGCACTTTATCAGGTCATTACCTGCTCCAGTTACCGGAACCGGGCTACCCACCCGACTGCTCCGTTGGGCAGCTCCCACAATCGGATTCGCAATGAAAGGAGTGAAATACATGAATAAAGTATAGAAAGCTTAGGCACACAATGACAAACCGTAGATTTCCGGATGTGTAGGGAGTAACTGCAAAGTGACATCAATCGCATGACAGTCATTTCCATTTATGACAACATTCCAGTTGACCTCAGCGACCTAACATGACTTAGATTATATAGCATAACAATATGCACCAAAGAAGTCGCTAGTATTGTCAAGAACACTTCCCTTTTGCTAGTATGCGGAAAGCGCATCAGCACCGATTTTTGTGGTCTGACGCTGCGATTAAATACAAAAGTTTAACGGCCCTTAACTTAAAAAACGTTTCGGCCGATTTTCATTTTTCTTTTTTTAAACAATGCGCCGGTCATTTTGAAGCATGCATGGAAAAACTGGCGTATATCGGCCGGTACAACATGGAGTTGTCTACGGAAAATCGGAGGGGTGGGCGGATTGCGTCCTCCACCCTCCAGGGCGTGTGTTATACCTGTCATGAACTTGATGTGACTTGACCTCGGTGACCTGACATGACTTTGAATCAATGTAGGATAACCATATACACCAAAATATTGCTAGTGTTGCCAAGAACACTTCATTTTTGCCAATATACGGGAAGCGCATCAGCGCCGATATCTATGGTCTGGCACTGGGAAAATGTTTTGAATTTTACGGACCTCTAACTCGAAAAATTTACACTCGATTTGAGTGTTTTCCTTCTTTAAGCAACGTGTTGTTCATTTCTAAGCAGGTACACAAACAATGGTGGATATCGGCTGGTAAAATCGGGAGTTATCTGCGAAGAACCGGAGGGGTGGGCGAATTTCGCCCTCCTCCAGGGCGCGTGTTAAATCTTATTGTCGTACAAAGCGACTCTCTTATCTACCAGAAAATAACGAACTTAAAAACTGGATGCAAAAGAATTAATGAATGATTGGTCATCATCGGTAAAATATGACATCAGATTTATGCATTAAATCTATACTGGTGTGTTTCACTGGTCTCAATTCAAAACCAGGCTTCGCCGGACCAGATGTTCCGACTAATATTTGGGCTCATGATATTGTTTATGTTCTTCCACATAGTAGGCAGCCCATAGCTGTTTCTTTGTTTACTGGGTGGTTCACGACGCACACTGTGCACATTCACGGCTAATGGCGCCTCCCACACTGTTTCGCCGATGGGCCGCGTGATTGGAAAATGTCCTGAATAGCGCTAGTGTCGAACCCGAGACCTTTGGTTCCCAGAGGCCAACACCTTAACCACCCGGCCATCCCCGCCGCTGGCCCACAGCTGGAGGTTCAGTGTGGGCCGGGACGTCTTCAACCCCGGATTTGGTACATTGCTAATGTTAATTTGTCATTTTCCTTTTTTAATGTGAAAATCTGCCTTGGAAATAAGTACTTGGATCCCATGGCCTTGTGAGGGTACTCCAGCCCTGTGATTGGGTAGGAAGTTTGGTAATGAGGGAAAGGGAAAGGGAAAGGGAAAGGAGATGTTGCCTATTTCTAAATGTGGTCACATATGACTAACTTTAATAATGGGTGAACAAAAGTATAATTTTTAGTCGTGTTTCTTCCAAATACAGTGTCCTACAATATTTTACTTAGTGAATCCGAACCATTCAACTAAAACATATTATCATCCTTTTGCAGTCTCGGTGATTTGCATTTCCATGGTAAGGAAATTAATGATGCTTTTGTGTGACCAAAATCATGTTCATAATCACGTTCATAAACATTGCATTGGACAAGGAAATACGGAGAAATCAATAATTGTATTCAAGCATAAATTTAGGCGGTCATTTTCCTCGGTATGCTTCTGAATGCCCCTTTGAAAACAATTCTACGTTTTTTTTCTGTGCAGGCAGTTCGCGTTCCAAAAGCAGTCACGTCCTCGCCCACTGGAAAATTTCCATGATTCCAAAATGTGAGTCTTGGAACTGAACCATAGAAAACGGTTGACCCACAAATGGCATAATGCGTTGCAATTTATTGCAATAATTGTATGACTGACATGAGTTAAGCTTTGCAACAATATAATGATGTGATTTACGTCTTGGCACAATGTGATTGGAGATAATGTTCTTAGACAATCTGCCTTCAAACTTGAGATAACTTTGTGTTGCCTATAACCCGTCACACAGCCGTCCATATGACTCAGCCAGCCACCGAAGGGCCAGGTGTCACCTATAGCCCTCTGCTCGGCAATCCACAATACTCAGCCAAGCCTGCAAAGCGTCAGCGGTCACCTATAATTAGTCCAGCAGCTTTCCTGTGTGGAAATTCCGGTCGAATCTGCAAAGTTTGCCATTGTTGCCCGCAAACAGTTAGCAGTATATATACTGGACAAGGCCGGCAGTGGCTTACAGGCTTTGCAAGCTCCTCATCGCGATGGGACCTCTTCAGATTATCACAGTCGTGGCCGCGGCCCTTTGTCTCACTGGGCCGGTCTACAGCCAAGATCTAGAGCAGTTCAACGGTAAGTTCTGTGCGCTATGAATGCAAGTCGCTGTGCTGGTACTGCTATTGATGCCGTCATCTGAATATCATTATGCGTTAAGTATGTTCTTAACATGGTTGACTAGGTCGCCATAAACCACAGTGGATTATACTGGCTGTGTGGACCAACATGTATGCTTTCATACATACATTTGAATGACTGGATAACATCGTAGTTCCTCGCTGTAATTCCTGATTGTACGCGATAACTTAAAGAGTTCTTGACACCCCAGGGAAGACTTCTGGTTAGAAGAATTGTGAAGTTGTATTCCGACGGTACGGACTTAGTTATCAAACAAACACAGTCTACCATCACGTACCAAAATAACCAAAAAACACAACAGTACACACACGCATGCATGACCCACATGATCTGCAACACACGAACCGAAGTGTGTGCTATAGATATTACGAGAGGGCCAGGTCCTGTCGTTGGCAGTGTGTAAGAAATTTGATCGGTTCGTTCGCTCGTCAAAAGTTCTGATGGGAGGTGCAAACTGGGCCATATAACATTTCGTGGGTCAGTTTGTCGCAGATGACAGCATCAATAGCCCACAGAAGTAAGTTGGCTACCACAGTATTATGGCCAAGTATAAAATATGAATATCAGTGGCGATATCTCGTTCCATGCACCACCCTGGCTCGTACTCATGCTGCTCTTGCTGTCCGCTCCGTAACGCCAGGGGGTTCGCACGAGCTTCGTCAGCGGTGAAAGTGATACATCATGTAAGGTGTGGGATTAACGTGCCTGCACTGATCAAGATGCAATGCAATTCCAAAGCAACGCAAGTGTTCTTTCTAGATATTACTTCGGACGGGATGGGGAGCACATTGCGGTGATCTTTCCAAAAAGAGCAAAGGTATTCCATCCAGCGTGTGGAGCACCATCGCCGGTTGGAGGTCTTAGGGTGAGCAGTACCATTTACGAAGCAGTGCTTGAATAATCAATTGCTGGTAGCGCTCGAGTGGGTCGTGCTGGTGGTTCAGTATCTATTATTCGCATTAGGGCACTACACCAGCTATACAAAACGTCACGCATGTACATCTGATGTGTTTTTGTTTTGTGCGCAGACGTGCGGGTTCCGTCCGAGCTGCTGGTGGACACCGCGCATCGGATCTCGCTGGCCGGCAACTACGTCACCCAGTGGCTGCAGGACTCCACCACCGGCTTCATCGCCACCAAGGGCAGCGGCCTGCACGGCTACTGCGTGCTGCTCCGTACTCCGGTGACGTCAACGGTCGGCGCCGACGACGCGCTGTTCCGCCAAGTGCTGGAGGACACCTTCATCGTGGAGACGGTGCGCGACGTGGCGACCATGGCCGGCGAGAGCGTGGCAGCGTTCTGTGGCGACCTGCAGACGGTTACCCTTGTCCGCAGCACGGGCCGTGCCAAGCGCCAACAGCAATGCAGCTGTGTGAACATCTGTACGCAGTCAGGTTGCTCATGCGTGTTCACGTGCACAAATACTGGCTAAATTGGCCCACAACTGACGCCGACGACAGACAGCTACTTTTACCCTTTGTTTCTGCATTGCTCTTAGTTTCTGGGAAAGCCCCGACTTGTTCTGGTCTGTTTTCGTTCATGGTTTGGCATGCAGTTCCTTTGAACTTCGATATCATGTTGTTTCTTTAGGTTCATGGACATTTTGAGTGGCTTGGTGCTTTTGACTATCAAAATATTAATCGGCCAAGTAGGCTCCAATAAACGATTATATCTGAATCAAGGCAATGTTTCTGTCTGGTATGTTGAGGTGAACAACGGAGCTGGGGAAGCAACCAACCAACATTCGGGAAGCCAAGATTGCTTCAGTTAGATCATTTGAAAGTGGTTTTCATCTTCGCAGCTTTGTGACTGATCTTTGATGCCCAGAATTGTCTAAACAGTTCATCACTGACGAAGGATACTGGCCCTCGTCAGTTTGCCACATGTAGTCCATGACCTGTGCAGCTCTATCTATTGCAAACCTCATGCCCAATATAGTTTGCAATTACAATCTCGCACAATCCCAAGTTGGCAATTCAACGTCCATGTTTCGAAGGTATAATAATAGTTAAATCATGTCAAGTGACATTAATTTGTTTGTTGCAGCGTCCGCCGAAGAATCAGATAAAACATGAAAATGTTGGCATTAAAAATTGCGGTACGTAAGCAACATATCTATATTGGGAGCACAATCATAGCGTCCAGGCGCCATTTCGGGACCGGTTAATACATCGAACATTTATCCCAGTGTATATGGCGTTGCCACCTATATCATCCCATCTACCATGCCGGAAAATGCACGTGTAAGAAAGAAAGAAAACCTGTGGCGCTTAGTTGGTAGCTTTCCGGAATTCAGTTACCAACATCAACCGACTTAAACGACAAGGTATGCATCTGCGTAATGTGAGCCTTTGGGAGCATTCGGCTGCACCCAATTCCCCCAATTCTTGTAGCAAAAGGCACCTCTCTCACTGAACATCAGGATCCATCCAAAAATATAAATTTGCACCTCCTATTGCACACCGTCCCCTCGGTTGTCCCCATCAGTGGCTTTCCTCCGCAGAAATTGCGCCCCTGGACGATTGCAACCGCAGAACTAAAGTTCCTAGAGTGAATGCAAGAATGTTATCTAAGAATATCGAGAATCCTACCAAGAATGTATCCAGTTGATGCACTTGATCGCGATCCTCTTCACTTCCTATCCAGGAAGCTATTTCTTACAGCGGTTAGGAGATCTAGCCAGAGGCAACACACCGATCAATGTAACGTCCATCTCTCCATTTCAAGCATGTATTCAAATTCGTTAGCAAATGTTGTGAGAAACGCTGGCCACAAGAGCACTCTGGTAGGATTACATGTTGAGGGGAGCCACAGGCTGTATAACTCACGGGGGCTGCTCAGGGAACATTCCTCGGCGCTGCCTTCTCGCACCACCTGCACGTTCAAGGCTACCATGCGTACACGCGTCCTTCTTAAGTAGCACCAGCTGAAGTGCGCCACAGGGACATGCACGACTTCTCCGCGTATCCACGTATCCACGTATCCGTGCACTGTGCGTTTATCTCCATCGACGCGACCCCTCGCTTGGCCGAGCTCGAGCTGGAGAGCGGCGGCGCGAGAAAGACGAGGCAATATCAGCAAAGTAAAACCGCATCCACGGCTATCGCAAGTTCCCATCGTCCGTAGCTTGCCCATTAGAGCGTTGAGCACTTCATCACCAAACACTGCACACCAACGCCAGTGGTGCACAAACTGGGCCCCGCTGTGTGCTTGCACACCAGTGCACAACCTCGTGCAGGGCGCGCGAGCGCTCACAGCAGAGCGCAGCCGGCGAATGTCCCTCGGCGTTGCGTACTCGGCTTCGTTCCAGGACTCGGCCAATCGCAACGTCAGCCTCACGGACGTGCTGACCGAATCTCGTCCGGTGTGTGGCACGACATCAGGCGGTGACGTCACAGCACTTGTAAACACCACCACGTGTGTTGGTGCGGGGCTCCACTGTCGCTCGAACACCACCTGGCGGAGCTTCCTCCAACTGCGTCGAAGGACGTACGGGGCCACGTCGGTACATCCCGCAGTCTGACAGTCTGACAGTCGAGCAGTCTGATAGTCTGGGCAGTCTAACAGTTTGATAGCCGGGCAGTCTGATAGCTAAACTGTGAGACAGTCCGGAAGTCAAGCAGTCAAAAAGTCTGACGGTATGATAGCCAGATAGTGACACAGTGAGACAATCTCACATGCTGACAGTCTGACAATCTGACAGTCAGCCAGTTATACAGTCAAACTATCAAACAGTGTTTGACAGTCTGATACTCAAACAATTATACCGTTAAACAGTCTGACACACTGACATGATAGCTAGACAGTCATAGTTTGATATTCTGACATGCTGAAAGTATGACAGTCTGACAGTCTGACAGTCTGACAGTCTGAAAGTATGACAGTCTGACAGTCTGACAGTCCCACGTACTGAGACGTGCCAACAGGGGTCGAGAAGCGACGTGGCCGGTCACAGTCGTAGCTGAGTCAAACTGAGCTGGCTGAAGATGCTCACGAGTCTGAAACGACAGAGCCACACGTTAGTCGGATCGGCCAAACGTGATTTGCGGTTGTTATTTTTCACATTGTGTTTCATCGGGTATCCACACGAGGTCTTGTATATGGTAGACCGTTGATTTGTGCAGCTTTACAGTGACAGTGAAAGTGTGACACGTCGATAATTGTACCACTGGGATGAAAATACTAGTGACATGCTGCACCATGCCACCATCCATCGGTACATCCCGTAGTCAGACATACCATACGGTGAACAATAGGTGACTGTGCCTTCACAGCCGGTACCACCACTGAATAACTCGAGTTTCATGAGTTACACACAACACACCCATGCACCTGTGTTGTCCCCTCGGCGCTGGGGAGACCTGTCCAGCTGTTCCCCCCCTCCCCCCCCCTGCTAGTCTCGTGGACATATTCATTTGCTCGCGCATGCAGGCGCCGACTACACGCTACTACATTGATGGTCATGTTGGGGGAGAGGCGCTGCATCGTGCTTTGTTGGCGACAACGGGCGAATGGTTGCAGATGACACCCTGGAACATACAGTCCATTGGCCGAAGAACTGTAGCATTGTTCGTAGATGTTGATGTGGACCCAGCTCGAGCAACATCCCGATGGCCCCACAACATAAACGCCTGCCGGTTTCGTTCCTGACCTCTTTGAACACAGTGAGGTAAATAGCATACTGACCGACAAATCCATTATCAGTCAGAATATAACTTTGTAGCATGTTACGGGTTATCCATCACCAGAGTTTCAGACGTTGTTTTGTATTTCACCCTAGTATACGTAGATCAGCAGTTAGAGCGGCATTTCAGAAGACCCCCGGCTCAGCGAAGGGGGAGGGATCTGTCGGCCGGCACAGCGAGGTATATCCCACATTCCATCACGCTATCAAATCCCAGGTCAAGTCATGGCCTAGCCTGACCCACGATCTGTGCTTTAAATAGAGCGTAGGTTATTAGGTTAGGTTACAGGCTGACACTGCGAAAAATATGTTGATTTTTTATCTCCATACTCGCTGTATCAAGTTGCAACGACACATACTTATTGAAGCGCTTCTCTGGATGTTTTTACAGTGAATTGCCGTCTTATTGTCGCACGCTATGGTTCGCGATTTTCCCATTTTAGCCCGCACAAATTTGTTCGCGTTTTTATCGATGTTCCTCGCTGCCGTCATGCGCGTCGCGGCTTAAAATCTCGTAGCTTGCGCCGGATTGACAAAACTGCTTTGTATCGTGACCTGATGTGTGTGGATTGGTGGAGTGTTTTATTTGCAGACGGTCACGTTGAAGTGGAACGCTTCCCTGTATCGCTTTTAACATATTTTTGCCGACACGCTCCCGTTAAGACGTTGCGCATAACATACATATTTTACTGACACGCTCCAGTTAGGACGTTGGGAATTCGAAACCCTAGCACCCCAGCGTTGTCTGACAGAACCAGAGATACCATGGGCCTCCGTCGGGAGGCGTTGCGTTATCGATGTCACGGCTCTGCTGGTTACAGCCAGCTCAACAGACAGGTGCTCTCTGCCATTCGACGCAACACCCTTGACGATGTACAGAGGCGTACCCAGGAGAGCGGATGAAGGGTCATATGGCGATGCATTCGGTCCATCGTGGGCGATGCCAGGTGATATCGTAAAGCTCCTGACGCTACGCCTGACCAGCTAAACGACTATATTGTCGGCGTTGGGCTACGCATTGCTGGCGAGGTTGCTGGTCAGGAGGCCTCCCTAGCCTGGTCAGTCGTTGCAGCGAGTGGTGCTTGTGCATGCTGCCTAGTGCCACTGTCCTTCTCCAAGCTGCGCGTCAACGTGTTCGGCATGAACAGCGCATTCGTCTGCGGAGGACGGCATCAGCGTAGGTATGATCCGGCTTAGTTTTGACGTCATTGGCAGTGTGCTTCTGCATTTGTTCAACTCCAGCCTCACCACTGCCGACGTCCATACATAATACAAAGTCAATAATACAAACTCCTGGAAGCACTCCATAGTTTATCCCACCTTTAAATCCGGGGACCCTACCAGCCTATCTCTATTGTCTCGATCATTGCTAAATTGTGGAGTCATTGCTCATAATTTAATTAACGTCACTCGTATAATTCGAAAATGGTTAAAAGTATTTCCAAATGAAGGTTCGAACAAAGGGTGCTCGTCAAACTTTGTTGTGAATGCATCATATAAACTCATTTGTAGCGCTGCTGTTCAGATATGGGAGTGTCAGTATCGTACGTCAGTACGTCAGTTTCGTATTAACCTCTAACGAACTGAGTAACTACCAGGGAAGCTGGACGGAGAGTATCATTCTGGTTCTTCCCACCGCGCGCAGAACACAGATGGAATCCGCATCGATAGGCGGACATTCCCCGTAGCTTGCTTTGGGCCGTGACGTGTTCACAACGTGACGTCACAGATCACACTCAGGCGGTGCAGTGTTAGAGACCGGGAAGGTATTCTCCTGTCTCTATTTCTGGCAGCCTCTTTATGAGTCTTGCTTTGGTACTTCTTGCACTTGCTCTTACATCAATAACAAACTAAACACACGGCCAGTAGCGACCTGTATACAAAAATACAACGCGATCAGACAGCGGGCGCAATAAATAGGAATAGCAGGGATGCTGACATTGTTAGGATTCACGCCTCAGGCAAGCAGAGAAAGAACATAATAAATTACGAACATCAGCATAAAACGCAATCAGGCTTGAACATCAACTCGGGTAGAATATTACCAGACTTTTACACAATAAGCGAGCGAGGGCGAGCTCAAAGCATTGCGGCATACTTCTCAGAAGCTTAAACGTGTTCAGCTAAAACAGCAAAACTTCCCAAAGTTACAGCTGTCAAACCACATACATCAGGAATATCTGAAATACAGTGGCTATCGTGCATTTCCCTGACGAATATTGCTCAAGGCTAGTTGGCAGTTATGATAATAGATGGCACCACAGAGCCCTCCCGCGACGCGGACAGACTGCCGGACGACAGCGTGAGGTCCTCGTCCTCCGAGAAGCCCGACTCGGTCGACACACTGCCCGTAGAGGCGAGTTCCATGCGCGGGAGGTTCGGCCCGCCAGACTGCGAGGCGGCAGACCCGTCGGTCCAAATGTCGGTCAAGGTCGCCGCCAGGTCGGCGTCCGAGCCGGTGCCGAACTCTGTCTGCAGCCGGCGGAATATTCCAGACGGCGCCACCGTCGGCCGCCGTACCATCGACAGTTGGCCTGCGTTGAGGCGTTGCAGCTCATTCAGCACGGAGTCCTTCCCGGCCGCGATCGGTGCGCCACCTATCTTGCGGTAGGAGAACTCGACATTCGGAGGTTGCCGTGTGGCGGCGCTGCCGCCGTTCGCTTCGGGTCTGATGCCAGACATTGTCGCAAGTCGCGCGCTGCTGGTTAGGCCGGAGCTGCCGACATCTGCAGGTAGCACCTCCGCATGCGTTGGCAGTGCTGCTGAAGAAGATGGTGAAGCTTCGGGCGAATTCAGATGTGTTGCTATTTTAGGTTTCGATGAAGGCTTCGACTGGAGAGAGGCCGATGGCGACGATGGGGGCGGTGGGGAGGGGGCATTGGGCGATGGATGACACACGGTACGGATATTGGAGGCGCTGACACTGTGGGGGACTGAGGGAGTGGAACCGTCTCCGACAGTGACTCAGAAAGCGATTTCGACAGCGACGTATGTGGCGGAGGAGCTTTTGTCAGCGGAGCAAGTGGCGAAGGGGTGCGGCGTGGCCGGGTGGCAGCTCGAGCACGGAGCGTGACCTTCCCGGACCCCTCCCCGCCCACGTCCGAGTCGCTGCACAGCCTCTGCGTTTTGCCACCAGGCCGCGCCCCAGTCGAGGCCACGACGCCGCTCTGCCGCCGGTCGGTGCACGGGGGTTCTGGCGCCGCTGCTGCCGCCTGGCGGCAGTCCGCCGTTTTCCCTCCCCCCCCGGGCCCCCCTGTTTTGGGGCCCCCCCCCGCGGTCGCCTGCTCCTGGAAAAACCGCAGCGCCAACTGGAAGGTCACGTGGCCTCGGCGCGGCGGCTCCGGCTTCGGCGGCGCGCAGGCGGGCTGGGCTACGGCTTTGAGACTGGCGGCTGCGTGGACGGCGGCGCTGGTTGAGTCGCGACCATCGGTGTTGTCTTCGTCAGCTGTGCCGGCTCGGACCGCCACCGTTACCGTTTCCTGTTCGAGTGGCTTTTCTTGCGACTCGCCCACTGCTGGACGATGAGAGCACGCCGATATATTGAGAGACGTATCGCCGGCTGGTCTCACTGGTACACCGTTATCGGCTGTGGTGTTCCGCTTGTGGGAATTGAAAGCTTTCTTTATCTTCTTTATTTTCCTTTCGACATTTCCATGGAACTTGTGCACTCCGACATCAAATTCTTTACACTTCGCTTTCGTCTTTCTCATGTTTAGCTCTTCCTTTGCACCGTTCTCCATGTCCACCTTCCCTTTCACACATTTCGTCGATACAACCTCGTCATTCCCACCATTTTGATGACATATGTTGAGCGTTGACTCGGCGTCAGTAGCGCTTCCACTTTCATGACTTTTCTTGGTAACACTTGCCTCCTGTTTATTGTGGGACTTGCTAGCTTCGTTTGTCACCTGACCATCCGATGAGAACTCACTCTGATCCTCCCTGCCTTTGCTGAGCGGCCGGGACACACGACCTTCTGCAGCCGATCCACTCTCACAAACTTCTCCGGACGCACCAGCTCCAACCACCGAGTCGCCCCTTCCGTCACCGACTGTATCCTTCCCAGACTTAACACCTTTCGCACCCGATAAACTCGACGTCACATCCATCACCGGATCCGTCGCGTCGTCTTCGCCGCCACTTCCACTGTTGCGTCCCACCCGCTGCAGGATGTACCTGTCCGATACATCCGCCCCTCCCTTATCCGGCACCAGCGGCGAGCTGGCGGCTACCGGTCGCACAGATGTCAGCCGCTGGTTGCGCTTCTCCAAGTTGGCCAGCCACGCATCGAACAGCTTCTCCCTGTTCTCAGCGAACACGCGCTCGCCGTCGCTGTCGTCGGCGCCGCTCCACGTCCAGATGGAGTCGGACGCGTCGCCGAACTCACCTGCCGCGCGTCGACTCGCCTCGGCGGCTCGACAAGGCGACGAGGTGGCCTGGCGAGGCGATGAGGTGGCCTGACGTGGCGACGAGGCGGCTCGACGAGCTGACGAGGCCGCTCGACAGGGCGACAAGGTGGCCTGACGAGGCGACGAGGCGGCTCGACAAGGCGACGAGGTGGCCTGACGAGGCGACGAGGCGGCTCGACAAGCTGACGAGGCGGCTCGACAAGGCGACAAGGTGGCCTGACGAGGCGACGAGGCGGCTCGACGAGCTGACGAGGCGGCTCGACTAGGCGACGAGGCGGCTCGACGAAATAACGAGGCGGCTCGACGGGGCGACGAGGCAGTGCGATCCACCACCGTGTCGTCGCTCGCGTCGGAGTCCCGTTTGGCGGCACCGCCTCCAGCCGTCGACACCCCCTCGTCCTGCGACAGCTCGCAGTCCCAGTCAGACGCCTCGGAGGTCGCCGAAGAGCTCCGGCCGCTGCCGAGCTCCTCGAAGCCGCTGCTCGCGCTCGACAGGTTCGTGGCGCGGCCGCCAGGGGCGCTGAGATTGCCCAGCAGGCGCGACAGTCGCGACGAGTTTGTGCGGGTGTAGCGGCGGCTGTGGCCGGCGGCAGGCTGCGCAGGGGCGTAGCCAGCATCCAGGAACAGGGAGGCTCGCTGAGGCTTCGAGACGACGGAGCTGTTGACTGGCAAACCTAACACGGCCAGCTCTAGGGGAGAGAAGCAGCGGCATTGAGCAACACGACGAATCCGCTCTACTCTCGCGATACTCGGTAGACATATGAGTTATGGAGCCGAACACACTTACTGCACTGATTTTACCGGTTTAAATAGCGCAGACGCAAGGCTTTTCTGAAGGCGAAGAGGAGCTTCGTCGCATCTACTATACACGAATAGAGAACATGTGATGTTACGCGAGAAGCACCGACATTTGACTACTAGCGCCGAGGTGCGGCCGGTGGGGGAACTAGACGCGTTGCTAGAAACATCTGGGAAAAGCATGAAATCTCAGGCTGATTTGGAAACCCCACCTGGCAATGGAATAGTAAATGGCATTGCCTCTTACATCAGGTTGGCTTAATAACGAGTTTCGAAAATTCTGGTGCGGCAGTTAATCGCTAAAGTTAGATTTCCCTGGCTACTACCTGAGACTAATATGCGTGTTTCAGCATTTTTATCGACTGGGCCTGGTTGTCGGAAACGGCTAAACTTGGCGACTCGCCGTTACTTCCAACTGATAGCTCTGAGTACCGGCTACAGTTTTCCAATTGACCATGAGCGACTGCAGTGTGTGCGGGCGCCGTCATCGTGACACGGGCTGCACGTGTTTCGATCCGTAAAAAAGGCTCCGCTTCACTGTCACCATACCGCTGTCAGATGACACTTCGCGGCAAAAGTGCCATGCACGAATAGCCCAGTCTTTGTAAGGCTCGCAGTTCCTTCGGATTTTTTTCGCACCTCAAATAGCTTGGTTGGAATCGTCGATGCCCGCAACCGTTACCCAGCGACACTTTTAGCCGTCTTTTTGCGCTCCAACGTACATCGGTCGATCGCCAGGGTCAACTATATTTATTCAGCTAGAAATAACAATGCAGTGAGCGCTGTCGTAGCAGCCGCACCGCCGCGGCAAGGATTCTTATAAAGATAAATATTCCGAGCACTACAACGAAGCCATGAAACGACTCCATTTAAACCGGTAGAGCGGCAGAACCATTGGACCGATGGACATGAAACCAACACCACGGTGTAGCTTTCGCTCAGCGAAGCAGGTGGGACTTTATTTGTTTTACTTCTGCTTCCCAAAATTTTGGCGCTGTACTTTGGGCTTGCTTGCAATACCCGCGGCTGTCGCCGGCTAAGTGTAAGCTGTCACCTGCTTATTTCTGTCTGCTGGTGTAAGTTTCACCACTCAAGTAAATTTTGCGGCGGCATTTTAAGCGTATTGGCAACGTGCGCATTAACATGGTGTCTCTCGTATATCGGGAATAATTGCTACCTTACAATTGCTACATTGATATACAATCAATAAATAATCAAGCACTTGATGATCGCATCTTAAAATATCCCCATGTAAAAGCATGGTCGGAAATTCACCTAGTTTGGATAATACAGAACATATTTATTTACGTAACAGCTGCATGCAACAGCCAATTTTCTCGCTATTTCACAGGAGGGATTCCTGTCATGCAAATGCATTTTGCACCTTATTTTGCACATCCACCCGGCCGATGATCAGGCCCGCGGCGGTGTACGCAGTGCTCAAAATCCACTGGACAAGCAGACGTCTCGGACACTCCACTATGAACGGTATGCAGAGGTGGGAACGTCGACCGCTCTAATACGGCTCAATATTCAGTTATGTACAGAGGTGTCGCCAGCTTGGCGAACTGGCTGGGTGTGTGATGAGGAGCTTCATGTCCAGGGGAAGCTTCGAACACACCATTGGTCATTAGTACACTCGCTGAGTGTGTGATGAGGAGCTTCATGTCCAGAGGAAGCTTCGAACATACCATTGGTCATTAGTACACTCGCTGGGTGTGTCTTGACGAGCTTCAAGTCCAGAGGAAGCTTCGAACACATCGCAACTCATTAGTATTCTCGCTGGGTGTGTCTTGAGGAGCTTCGTGTCCGGAGGAAGCTTGCAGCGCAACACCATAGCTCATTAGTACACTCGCTGGGTGTGCGTTGAGGAGTTTCGTGTCCAGAGGAAACTCCGAACACACCGTAGCTCATTAGTACACTCGCTGGGTGTGTGGTGAGGAGTTTAGTGTCCAGAGGGCGCTTGCAGTAACATGCACCATGCGCCGTGCGACATACGTACCCTGTCGCTCAGCCGTCAGCTGCTGCAGGGTTCTGAAACTACGCGACGGATTCCGCTTCTCCTGGGTCGCCGCCTGGCGGGCTGCGGGCGCACTGCCAGTACCGCCTGCGGTCCACAGATGGCGCGTTATCCGCCGCAGACATGGGCAGCGGCGCCGAGTGGATACGCCTCCACAGTCGTCATACAGCGAGGGGATCAATTTCGGACAGGTCGCAGGAGTAGGGGCAAGGACGGTGTCCCACTTCACTTATGGAGAAAGGAGGCATGGGTAGGAAAGCTAATTGGGAGGTGAGACATGAAGAAAATAAGTGGACGGCATGCGGTATGCCTCAGGGGAAAGAAGTAGTCGGCTTTCGCGGGCCTTAGCATGACTGTTTGTTACACTCATTCTTTCATTGAATTCACCGGTTCAGGTATTTGCCACATATCTTGATAAATGATCAGAACATTAGGAGTAAGCCATTGTAGTAGAACGGAACAATTTGTGTTTGGCATCGACGAGAAATTCCTCAATTTACTCCATCATCAGCCTACATGTTACATTGTGTACACCAACATGCTTTAGCATTGCCATCCTATGAGCAACACATCGCAATGCACACACCCGAGCTACCTCGCTGGAGTGTTCGACACTTCTGATGGCTGTGAGGAGGCACCCAAGGTCCACTCCTTGTCGGTGACATGTCACCATCCCGCCACGTGCCCTGAGGCGTCTGGGTCTTACCTGGCCTCCCGGGCTTCATGTTGACAATGACGGCGCGACCCTGACCCGGGCCGCCGATCCGGGACGGAGGGGCCGTGCCACCTGAAACTGAGGTGACAGTCAGGTCAGCAGCAAGGTCAGGTCAAGTCGGGTCAGCAGGCAGATAAGGCCAGCAGTCAGGTCAGGTTGGGTCATCAGTCAGGTCAGCAGCAAGGTCAGGTCAAGTCAGGTCAGCAGACATATAAGGTCAGCTGTCAGGTCAGGTTGGGTCATCAGTCAGGTCAGGTCAAGTCAGGTCAGCAGGCAGATAAGGCCAGCAGTCAGGTTAGGTCGGGTTATCAGTCCGATCCGCAGCAAGATTAGGTAAAGTCAGGTCAGCAGGCGGACAAGGTCAACGGTCAGGTCAGATCGGGTTAGCAGCCAGATAAGGTCAAGTCAGATCAGGTCAGGTCAGATCAGGTTGGCAGTCAAATAAGGCCAACAGTCAGGTAAGCAGTCGGGCGGACGGGTGCAGGCTACAGGCAGCTACGCCGCAAAGCATGCTACAAGCCAGGTCATGTGTAAGGTCACGTCAGGTCAGGTAAGTCTGCTCAGTGCATGTAGATACGAGTGAACGACACCGAACGGATTCAAGCATATTGCAAATTCAATATCGCAAAACTGACATTCACATACACATTCTACTGTTCGTTTTATTCCATCAGAATAATGACGTGATGCGTGGTTTTCTGTTAAAGAAACCATCCATGGAGCAATTAAAGAAACGTTCAGTACAGGTGCTAGGAGGTGGAAGAAAACGAGCATTGCCGACCGCGACGTTCTTGCAACGCATGACGTATGACATGGAGGTGAGTACACGTTGTCATAGGTCAAGAGCAGGTATGCAGACGCGGCACTTTCTCTCAGAGCTAGCTTCTGGTTAATTAACACCCGAAGCCTTCACAGAACGCTATCGCGGCTCTTCCAAAGGTCAATGGACGGAGAGGTTAGTGGCGCGGAGTTAGTGGAGACTAGTAACGCGGAGTCGAACAAATGTCATGCTGTATGCACATATTCCACATAAATTAGCTAGAAACTAGCTCTGAATATTCCTGGACTAAAGCACCAAATTATACACTGTAGCAATTGCGTTGATTTCGGTATTGTATTTTTTATGGAGACTGGCGCTGACCATTATTTGGAAAATTATTGATTAAATATACGTCCCCACCGAAATTCAACCAAATCACCACCGAAAGGCACGATATATTTGTCGGAATCTGGCTATGTCATGTCTTTGTCCTATGACCCCTTCGACATCTTGATAGGTGTACCAAATTACTGTAGCAGGTGCGTAAATGAATATCAGACTTTACTAGCAGAACAGGAGGGGACTAGCCGAACAGTACCTCGACGCATCGCTTAATTTTCGTCAGGTCAAAACTGTGTCCTGGAGATATATGGATGTGCAGCCAAATATCGCAGGGTGCAGAGGCGATGTTCTCATATCCGCCCCCAGACACTCGGCCCAGTAGGGTTATCAAGCGAAAAAAGTGGTACAAAACTCGCATAATACGAAACACGCTCATCGCACAACCCGGTCACAGCAGCGCAAGCAATTCTATCGAACGCCATCTGGTGAATGAAACGCAAACTCAGGTTTGTCAATCACAGATGGCAGCACGCTCGCCTACCGCCGACGGTCTCCCCGGTGGCCTGCTGGAGAATTCTGAAGGTTTTCGACGGTATGTGGGCGCCGCGATAGCGCGGGTCCACCTCCGAGTGAAGGTAGGTGCCCGTGTCGCCGTCGACTGTCGGACAGGCCCACCAGTGACGTCATGACAGGTGACGTGGGCAGAGGGAGCCGCGCTTCGCTCTCGCAACACACGCACACACGGACAGCTATGGGTATGCTGCAGCTACAGATATGGGTTTCCTGTGTTGTGATTACGAATTGGCGCTAGAGTTTACCGTCCTGCTTTTCTCAATTGGCAGCTGGCTGGCAGTTGGTAGCTGGTTGGTCGTGCAAGTAACTGGTTGACAGCTGATAGCTGGCTGGCAGTAGGCAGCTGGTTAGCAGTTGGCAGCTGGTTGGTTTGGCAGCTAACGTGGTTGACAGTTGGCAGCTGGTTGGCAGTTAGCTGGTTGGCCGTTGGCAAGCTGGTTGACAGCTGATAGCTGGCTGGCAGTAGGCAGCTGGTTAGCAGTTGGCAGCTGGTTGTCAGTTGGTGACTGGTTGTCAGTTGGTAGCTGGTTGACAGTTGGCAGCTGGTTGGCAGTTTGCAGCTGGTTGGCAGTTTGCTGCTGGTTGGTTGTAACTGGTTGGCAGCTGGTTGGCAGTTGGTAACTGGTTGGCAGATGGTAGCTGGTTGGCTTTTCAGAAAAGAAAGTGCATATTGCACGACAAATTCCAGTATAGCTAGGTACAAATGAGTTTATTTTTAGAATAAACAAAAATGGCTGTATGGACATTCACCTGCTGTAGAATAAGGACAGTTTGATACGTGAACGCGAATTCCCGAGCTGGCAGAGGAAAGCACGATTCGGATGGAAAAAATCATTTCACAGTGTCATGAGCTACGGGAGGGTGGTTGGTTGGTTGGTTGTTGGATTTACGACACATCGACCATTGAGTCATGTAGCGTCGCCAATCTCTCATGCCGATTGCTCGCGGGCGAAGAGTATCGACAGATGAGACTCGAACCCACAACCTTTCGATTGTGAAACGGGCAACCTACCCCTGGACTACACGTCCCCGAGTTACCGGAGGGATGGTGGATGGGAGGCGATTACCTTTTTACCCTTACGCAAGTATGGGTACCCGAGTAGGTCCGTGCTCATGACTACATTATGGTGAACATTGAGATATACTTTAGTCGGTGTTGAACCTCCGCAAGCTTGTCTGAGCTCAACCAAAAAAAGCAAGGTACGCGCAGGCAATCATAACAAGTGGGACCAACACACCATACACCACCTGGAAGGCTAAACAAATTCAATAATGCGCAGTTTGCTTGATTACAAAGAGCAAAACTCAACGAAGGACACCACCTCAGGCGCTTTGTTCGGACAAACAGCTTTTCAGAGTCGCGTAACCCAGGGCTCGCAGATTGCGGCGCGCACGCCAACTATAGTGGTCTCGGTATTTAGCGTACCAAGCTTCCAGGGGTTGCCACGAGAGGGCAGTTGCTGTCGGTCCACACATTCTATGGCTGCATGATGGCCTTGTGATGGCCTTGTGATGCATGCAGCGGGAGGCTCGCGGACGACGCTTCTGCCATCTCGTGTCCGACGCCAATGGGAACACTGAGCACTGGCGCGGCTCGGTGAGCACATTGTTGGCGCTACTGAGAACACCGACCACTGGCGCGGCTCAGTGAGCACATGTTCGGCGCTACTGAGAACACTGAGCGCCGGCGCGACTCGGTGAGCACATTGTTGGCGCTACTGAGAACACTGAGCACCGGCGCGGCTCAGTGAGCACATTGTTGGCGCTACGAGAATTGGCCTACTGGAACTGAGCGCCGGGAGACTCGGTGAGCACATTGTTGGCGCTACTGAGAACACTGAGCACCGGCACGGCTCAGTGAGCACATTGTTGGCGCTACTGAGAACACTGAGCGCCGGCGGGCTCAGTGAGCACATTGTTCGGCGCTACTGAGAACACTGAGCGCCGGCGCGACTCAGTGAGCTCGATGAGTTTCATTCGGATAACCACGAGCAAGCTCAGAAGCGAAGTGTGTGCTGCTCCAACGCGGTAGACCATGCAAAGCGTAGCAATTTCCACGTCTGTAAAAGTGGCCATTAAAGGGGTCCATTGAATGTGCCTGTGCCTCTTTTCGCACCACATTTTGCAGATTGCGCGTGCCTATTGTATTACCTCCAATTATTGGCAGCTTGTAAATACGTTTCCCTCAATATATTCGAGTCATTGTCGCTGATTTTTGTTACATAAAATCCTTTAATGGCGGGTTTGTCTTACCATCAGGAGAAAGCAGTTTATGCCAAGCTTCCGTACCGGGCTCATACATATTCATCGGCACCCACCGACTTTCTCGTACATTCTGTGGCATGTTTCCCGGTACACCATTGCCCGAATTCCCTACACGGGTAGTGCACAGTCAAATACCGGCATATGCCAGGCTGCGTGCGCTGCGTGGCATGCTTCCATCTACGCCATCACCCAAATACCCTACACCAGCGGTGGAGCGTATTTCCCATTACGCTACCACCCGATTACCATACATTTCCCATTGCACTACCAACCGAACACCTTGCACTTGAGGTGCATGCTTCCCATTACACTATCACCCTAATATCCTACACTGGAGGTGGTGAATGCTCCCATTACACTACCTGCCGAACAGCCTACACCGGCGATGGCACTTGCTTCTCATTACACTACTAGCAGAATACCCTACACCGGCGTTGAAACATGCTTCCCATTGCACCACCACCGAACATTCTACACTGACGGTGGAACATGCTTCCTTTTACACTACAGCTGAATACCCTACACCGGTGGTGGTGCATGCTTCCTATCACACTTACACCCGAATTCCCTACGCCGGCGGTGGAACATGCTTCCCATTACACTACCACCGAATACCCTACACTGACGGTGGTGCATGCTTCCTATTGCACTAAAATCCGGATACCCTACACCGGTGTTGAAACATGCTTCCCATTACACAACCACCGAATACCCTACACTGACGGTGGTGCATGCTTCCTATTGCACTAAAATCCGGATACCCTACACCGGTGTTGAAACATGCTTTCTATTGCAGGACCACCGAATACCCTACACCGGCGGGTGAGCATGCTTCCCATTGCACCACCACCGAATACCCTACACCGGCGGGTGAGCATCAATTACCGGTGTGTTCCAGGCTGCGGAAGAGCCTGGACGGGATGTGGCTGCCCTTGTACAGTGGGCTCTCTTGCGCTAGGTCCTGATCCTGAGCATGCCCGTCCACTGTGGAAAACGCGCCGTCTGTTAGTCACGACACAGCAATACGCGTGGTGAGCCAGCCGTGACATGGCCGGGACATGGCCGGGACAGCCGGGACATGGCCGGGATATGGCCGGAAGCCGCCGCACATGGCCGGACATAGCCGGGTCGGGAATAGCCGGGACATGGCCGGGATATGGCCGGGACATGGCCGGGACAAGCCGGGACATGCCCGAGCCAGCCGGAAATGGCACATGGCCGAGCGATTGACCGGGACATAGCCGGGACAGCGGGACGGGACATGGCCGAACATAGCCGGGACATGCCGGGACATAGCCGGGCCAGCCGGGATATGACCGGGACATAGCCGGGATATGACCGGGACATAGCCGGGACATGGCCGGGACATGGCCGGGACATAGCCGAGCCAGCCGGGATATGGCCGGGACATAGCCGAGCCAGCCGGGACATAGCCGGGACATAGCCGAGCCAGCCGGGATATATCCGGGACATAGCCGAGCCAGCCGGGATATATCCGGGACATGGCCGGGCCAGCCGAGACATGCCCGGACATAGTCGAGCCGCGTGCAAATGGTAACGTGAGTCGCGCAAATTGGCGGAGCGGAAAATGTTAAACATACAGTGTGCATCGCACAGCAATCGCTCACTCTGCGATCGCATGTCGACGAGCAAAAAACCACCGGCAAATAGCAAAAACAAACACGAAAACAATCAAACACACACACATTATATATATCACTATATTTCAAGCGGGTGGAACACACTCACACGAGCAAGACTGAAAAGGATGTGAGGAACCAGAGGTATGGGGAGAAGTTGGTTGGCTGACTTTCAATTAAGGTCTCTTCAGCCAGTTCTGATTGATTGATTATTTGAGCTGAAGGGCACATCATCTGCCACTGGTTTCTTCAGCCAGTTCTGGAAATTTCGAGCATGAGGGATGAAGGAGATTGGAAAAATAGCAGGGAAAGAATATCAGGATTGTGTGGCCAGGGTAGGTTGGTTATTGATTTTACGACACATCGACCGTTGAGTCATGTAGCGTCGCCAATCTCTCGCGCCGATTGGTCGCGGGTGAAGAGTAGCGGCAGGTGAGACTCGAACCCACAACCTTTAGATTGTGAGATAAGCAACTTACCCTTAGGCTACTCGTCCCGTGGCCAGGGTAGGGTGAGTGGACGCGGTTTGTGGGGCGGGGGAGATGTTTCCTCAGCTCTTGGGGGAGGAGAGATGCTACTTTAGCTCCGTCAGGCTATGCAGATCAAATAACCGGTCAACCGGTCAAGGCTAACCGGAAATTCAGCAAAGGTGAGCACAGATTAGCGACATCACTATAGTCACTAATCGTCGCGGACTCGCATGCAAAACTCAATCACGTGCATTGGACAGGCCAGCAAGCCAAACGAAACCAAAACCGCCAGCAGGTCAACACTGGCTAAGCACACACGCACACGCACACGCACACGCACACGCACGAGCACACCCCCACACCGACCACTGGCTAGTTCGACATCTTACCGAAAACTTGACAGGCGCTAGCACACGGGCAAGACACAAGTCTGTCTCGTTCAGCAGGGAAAAAACTGAGTCCCGAACAAGCTTTCAACGCCAAAGCCGGCTACCGCCTCACATAGTTTAACTCAAAATTTGTTGTGAAAGTGAGTACGAAAGCGTTACGCGTGAGGGGTGAATTTAGTGGTGGGTGGCGGTTTTCCGCCGGGAAGCCCAGCGGCGGCTGGCCGCCTCGGGCGAGACTGACTCCGAAAACCAGCCGGCCGGCGGCAGCGCCTGCGGCAGTGTCTGCGGTTGGCCCCGCCCCCAGCCTCCTCTCCAGAGCCGGCCGTACGGGCCGACGGCCGTGCTCGCACAACGCGAAACTCGCCCCTGGCGCCGCCGCCGCCGCCGGGCGGAAACGCGCCGGCGGCGGCGAAATGTTAAAATAGTGAGGTTGGCAGCTGCGCCGGCGGCGGCGGTGGCGACGTTTGGCGACGCCCCAGGCGGAAGGCGGTCGCCAAAAGTCGGCCGTGACGGGCGCAGCGGCGCGTGTTGTGCTTGGCCGCGGCCAGTCGTCAAGGGGTCGCGCGCCGGCCAGCCACCAGGCTTCGCGGAGCGTTCACACACTGGAGAGGCGCCCGGTCCAACCGGTCGTGAGGGAGTCAGGTCTGCCATGAGGGACAGTCGGGTCTGTCATGAGGGAGTTAGTTATTTGGGTTTTAGGCGCATCAACTGCAGTGGTTATACAGCGCCCATTCTGTCGTGAGGGACAGTCGGGTCTGGCGTGAGCGGCAGTCAGCTCTGTCATGAGGGTCATGAGGGACAGTCAGGGTCTGTCATGAGGGACAGTCGGGTCTGTCATGAGGGGCAGTCGGGTCTGTCATGAGGGACAGTCGGGTCTGTCATGAGGGACAGTCGGGTCTGTCATGAGGGACAGTCGGGTCTGTCATGAGGGACAGTCGGGTCTGTCGTGAGGGACAGTCCGGTCTGTCATGAGGGACAGTCAGGTCTGTCATGAGGGAGTCAGGTCTGCATGAGGGACAGTTCACTCCGGCATGAGGGACAGTCAGGTCTGTCATGAGGGACAGTCAGGTCTGTTATGAGGGGCAGTCGGGTCTGTCGTGAGGGGCAGTCGGGTCTGGCGTGAGCGGCAGTCAGCTCTGTCATGAGGAACAGTCGGGTCTGTCATGAGGGACAGTCGGGTCTGCCATGAGGGACAGTCGGGTCTGCCATGAGGGACAGTCGGGTCTATCGTGACGAGCAGTCGGGTCTGTCATGAGCGACAGTCACGTCTGTCATGATGGGCAGTCAGGCCGCAGTCATGCGGTTCAGTCGAACCATGGCCACGGAGTTCATTCATCAATCCGCAACCAATCCTGATCGAGCTCGCGGCAACCCTCTTCTTTCAGGCCACCTATCCACAGAGGTCGGAGAAGCTCAAGAGTATGTTCCACAGAATGCGTGGCGTCGGTAGGGCTCGGTCCAGAAAATGTTGGCTCGCGAATCAATTACAAGCAATGCCATAATATTTGGCCTGATATGATTCATGATAACAATGGATAACATTAGTACAGTGACTATCTGATAGGTCCACCTTAGAGGTGGTTACCAACTTGAAGATTTTGTGCATCATTTTGCGGAGCTGAAATACTTGTAAAGCATGATTTTGTCGCCGTCCCAAGGCAATTATAAGGCCTAAAGGAAACACAGCTCTGCAGAGTAATTTTATTGAGATTTTTACTACGCTAGGGTTACACAGATGAGGTACAGTCCCATCACTGAACAAACTGCAGGTGACAATCCATCCGTTTGTGGCTTATTACGAAACAACGCAGGGTCAAACATTTTTCTTATCTGCCATTTCCGACTGCCTGACCATGATATTGGGCTGTCCACCTTTTCAAGGAAAACTCATTGACGCCTGGAAGCAGAATTAGGCCAGCGCAAGAAGATATTTTATTTTTCAATGGGCGCCTCGCTATACAAAATTGTAAGAATTTCCTATTTGGCAGAGCATTCCGTCGACTTTGGAATAGACGCCGAGTGCATTTTTCGCAACCGCTCAGAAAGGGACCGTGTGATGCATTTGGGACGTTGAAAAGGTTAGCTAAAAAGGGAAGTCTGCAAGGAACTCTGATTGAGATCCGGACCAGTTTTATCAGTTTGTAAAAACATGCCACCGGCACGTCGTGAGTTTTTAAACAGTGGGTAAAACTAAACTTAATACATTTCGCACTTGACAATAGGGAACAAGGAATGTCCATCGTGTTATCCGTCTCACGTAATGGTATGGTGGTTGTGAGATGGTTTCCGGCAGCGAGACGGGCCGTAGGTACGTTAAAAAGTTGGTAGTTCTTGTGAATTCGGTACTCTGTTCAACGTTTTATGGTCGCGGCTATTATATAAACATTTTGGCCCATAAAATGTTAGTACGAAACCACCACAAACAATATATTCAGGCTATAAAAACCAGGAAACATATTTTTTGGAAAACGTTTGCCAAAATAAAGATAAAATATATTTTTACAATTTATTTTCTGTCAGGCCGTTATTATGTATATACTAGCACAACATTTGATGACCCCAGTTTCTAGGTACTAAACCAGGTCAAGTGATACAGCTGATCATATTATACATCATGATTAACAGATTGATGGCATTAAATTATTTTTCTATTGTTCTATATAAGTTATTACAAGTTACATGACCTCATAGTGACTCGTGACGAGAACACTTTTAAAATAAAACTTCTGTTTGAGTAGCCTAACTAAAACTAGGTAATATAGCCTGTACGAGCCAAATTCAGCGTTTTTTGTTCAGAAAATATTTGTGTTTCCCTGTTGGCTTGTAATGAGAGGTCACTGCAGGTCATGTGAGGTCAGGTCAACTGAAAATCTGTCAAATAGTCCAGCTTGCACCGATGATTTGTCCACCAAATTTGACGATAATCGGACCAAGAAACCAGAGTTATCATCGATATATGGTAAATAGCATCGGGGCATGCTTCGATTTGGTCCTAGACAATACCTACTCAAAAGCCGATATCTCAAAATGTTTTAGAGTCTCCGCCTTTCTTTTTGCACGCTCTTTGGTAATATCAGGACCATTAATTCAGCCACGTTTAGTGAATTAGGGGCAGGCAAACATATAGAAAATGCATTTTTATACTTTGACCTCGTTAGGTCAAGGGTCACGGAGAGGTCACGTGAACTTTTGCCATATTTCTGAATGGCCAAGGGTTTATGCGCACCTTAACACCAATGTCGTTCCGCTAAGTTAATTAACATCTAATATATATGCATTTGATTGTTGTCAAGTCGGTAAAATAAGCGACCTAGGATGACCTCTAAATCTGGCCCCAGAGGTCACCCAGGGCTGAAAGTTGGCGTGTGAGGTTCGTTCCTTGGCACTCAGGTGTATCAATTTTCATAAAAATCGGAGGGGGTCGGGTTCAAAATAGCCAATTCTTATGCGATTTGACGTGGAATGCCTATATCCCTAACGTAGTGCATATCAAAACACAAAGATTTTACCTGTGTTTATGGAAGCGGTAATTTGTTTTCATCTACCGATCAAGTATTGACACTCTGCGTCCCAACTATTATTTTCTTTACGCTGGCAACATGAATATGACGTTCGATTCAGTGTATCATTGTCGGAGTAACCGAGCTGTATCCAAGCAACGAGAAACAACAATCGACGTATCAATTCATTGTTTATCCATTTATTCATGTGATGCTCTCCCTCCTCTCTCGCTCTCTCCTGTCATCTCTCCTCCATTTCTCCTCTCCCCCTCCTCTCTCTCGTCTCCCTCTCTCTCTCCTTATCTCTCCTCCCTCTCCTCCCTCGTGGTGCATGGTACGTGGTGTGTGGTGTGTGGTGAGTGTGGTGTGTGGTGTGTGTGGTGTGTGGTGTGTGTGTGGTGTGTGGTGTGTGGTGCATGGTGCGTGGTGCGTGGTGCGTGGTGCGTGGTGTGTGGTGTGTGTGTGGTGTGTGGTGTGTGGTGTGTGGTGTGGTGTGTGTGTGTGTGTGTGGTGTGTGGTGTGCGTGGTGTGTGTGTGTGTGTGTGGTGTGGTGTGTGTGGTGTGTGTGGTGTGTGGTGCATGGTGCGTGTGTGGTGTGTGTGGTGTGTGTGTGTGTGTGTGTGTGTGTGGTGTGTGGTGTGGTGGTGGTGGTGTGTGGTGTGTGGTGTGTGGTGTGTGTGGTGTGTGGTGCGTGGTGTGGTGTGTGGTGTGTGGTGGTGTGTGGTGTGTGTGTGGTGTGTGTGTGGTGTGTGGTGTGTGTGTGTGTGTGGTGTGTGTGTGGTGTGTGGTGTGTGGTGTGGTGTGTGGTGTGTGGTGTGTGGTGTGTGGTGTGTGTGGTGTGTGGTGTGTGGTGTGTGTGTGTGTGTGGTGGTGTGTGGTGTGTGGTGTGTGGTGTGTGTGGTGTGTGGTGTGTGGTGTGTGGTGTGTGTGGTGTGTGGTGTGTGTGATGTGTGTGTGTGTGTGTGGGTGCATGGTGCGTGGTGCATGGTGTGTGGTGTGTGTGGTGTGTGGTGTGTGTGGTGTGTGGTGTGGTGGTGTGTGTGTGGTGTGTGTGTGGTGTGTGGTGTGTGTGGTGTGTGGTGTGTGTAGTGTGTGGTGTGTGTAGTGTGTGGTGTGTGTGGTGTGTGGTGTGTGGTGCGCCAGTCGCACCACAGTTCCCGGTACTCCTGTCGGGAGTGAAGCTCCCCGCACGACTGCGGCCATTCCCAGCGTACCTCAGCGAGTTCCTCTGTTCCGCCCTCACCCCTTGCACCTCACGATACCTCCGTGTGGCTGTGTCACGACACCTCCGTGTGAATGCGTCACGACACCTCCGTGTAAATGCGTCACACCTTCATGTGACTGCGTCACGGTACCTCCGTGTGACTGTGTCACGACACCTCCGTGTGAATGTGTCACGACACCTTCATGTGACTGCGTCACGGACCCTAGCTACCATAGCGTGTGCCGCTATTTACCGTTTACTAACCAGTCGCCCCCATCCTAGGCTCCCGCACTACCTTCCGACTGCCCATTGGGGAGTTGGAAGTCAGCCAACAGTCAGCCAACAGTCAGCCAACAGTCAGCCAACACGGTGTTGGCTTCCTGTGACCGTCATTCGCCGCATCAGCCAGTTGGTAGGCCGGGGCGCTCGGAAACAAACCGACAAACACACAAAGGGAATCTGTATCACTCGGTGCGGCGGCAGCACCACAATCCACAACACAACACAACACAGCACCACATGAGGTTAACCACAACTCACACAACACAGCATCGCATGAGGCTAACCACAGCTCACACAACACAGCACATGAGGCCCATCACAACAAACAATGCGATACAATTCAACACAACTCACAGAACACAACTCAAACAATGCAACAATAGGCTCATCACATCACACGAGGCTGTGTAGTGTGAGTTCATCACACCTCACACGGCACATCACCTGAGGCCCATCACAACTCGCTCAACACAACACAACACATGAGCCTCATCATAACTCACACAACAAAACATACGAGGCTCATCGCAGCTCACACAAGACATCACATGAGCCTCATCACAGCTCACACAACACAACACAACACAACACACATGAGGACCATCACAACTCACACAACACAACACACGAGGTTCATCACAACTCACAACACAACACACAAAACCCATCATAGTTCACACAACACATTACACAGCGGGAGGCTGGACGGCTGGGTAGTCCCGACGTCGCCTTGGGAGGTGGCCGCAGCATCCAACAACTCGCCGGCCAGCTATCACGTCAAAGTGCCGCGTGGGTGTTGGACTGGGGTGGTCGGCACACTTCACCACGTGGGTGTTGGTCTGGGGTGGTCGGTACACTTCACCACGTGGGTGTTGGACAGGGGTGGTCGCCACACTTCACCGCGTGGGTGTTGGACTGGGGGTGGTCGGCACACTTCACCACGTGGGTGTTGGACTGGGGTGGTCTGCACACTTCACCACGTGGGTGTTGGACTGGGGTGGTCGGCACACTTCACCACGTGGGTGTTGGACTGGGGTGGTCGGCACACTTCACCACGTGGGCGTTAGACAGGGGTGGTCGGCACACTTCACCGCGTGGGTGTTGGACTGGGGTGGTCGGCACACTTCACCACGTGGGTGTTAGACTGGGGTAGCCGCCACACTTCACCACGTGGGTGTTGGACTGGGGTGGTCGGCACACTTCACCACGTGGGTGTTGGACTGGGGTGGTCGGCACACTTCACCACGTGGGTGTTGGACTGGGGTGGTCGGCACACTTCACCAGGTGGGTGTTGGACAGGGGTGGTCGGCACACTTCACCACGTGGGTGTTGGACTGGGGTGGTCGGCACACTTCACCACGTGGGCGTTGGACTGGGGTGGTCGGCACACTTCACCACGTGGGTGTTGGTCTGGGGTGGTCTGCACACTTCACCACGTGGGCGTTGGACTGGGGTGGTCGGCACACTTCACCACGTGGGTGTTGGACTGGGGTGGTCGGCACACTTCACCACGTGGGTGTTGGACTGGGGTGGTCGGCACACTTCACCACGTGGGTGTTGGACTGGGGTGGTCGGCACACTTCACCAGGTGGGTGTTGGACTGGGGTGGTCGGCACACTTCACCACGTGGGTGTTGGACTGGGGTGGTCGGCACACTTCACCACGTGGGTGTTGGACTGGGGTGGTCGGCACACTTCACCACGTGGGTGTTGGACTGGGGTGGTCGGCACACTTCACCACGTGGGTGTTGGACTGGGGTGGTCGGCACACTTCACCACGTGGGTGTTGGACTGGGGTGGTCTGCACACTTCACCACGTGGGTGTTGGACTGGGGTGGTCGGCACACTTCACCACGTGGGTGTTGGACTGGGGTGGTCGGCACACTTCACCACGTGGGTGTTGGACTGGGGTGGTCTGCACACTTCACCAGGTGGGTGTTAGACAGGGGTGGTCGGCACACTTCACCAGGTGGGTGTTGGTCTGGGGTGGTCGGCACACTTCACCACGTGGGTGTTGGACTGGGGTGGTCGGCACACTTCACCACGTGGGTGTTGGACTGGGGGTGGTCGGCATACTTCACCACGTGGGCGTTGGACTGGGGTGGTCTGCACACTTCACCACGTGGGTGTTGGTCTGGGGTGGTCGGCACACTTCACCACGTGGGTGTTGGACTGGGGTGGTCGGCACACTTCACCACGTGGGTGTTGGACTGGGGTGGTCTGCACACTTCACCACGTGGGTGTTGGTCTGGGGTGGTCGGCACACTTCACCACGTGGGTGTTGGACTGGGGTGGTCGGCACACTTCACCACGTGGGTGTTGGACTGGGGTGGTCTGCACACTTCACCAGGTGGGTGTTAGACAGGGGTGGTCGGCACACTTCACCACGTGGGTGTTGGACTGGGGTGGTCGGCACACTTCACCACGTGGGCGTTAGACAGGGGTGGTCGGCACACTTCACCACGTGGGTGTTGGACTGGGGTGGTCGGCACACTTCACCACGTGGGTGTTGGACTGGGGTGGTCGGCACACTTCACCACGTGGGTGTTGGACTGGGGTGGTCGGCACACTTCACCACGTGGGTGTTGGACTGGGGTGGTCGGCACACTTCACCACGTGGGTGTTGGACTGGGGTGGTCTGCACACTTCACCAGGTGGGTGTTGGACAGGGGTGGTCGGCACACTTCACCACGTGGGTGTTGGTCTGGGGTGGTCGGCACACTTCACCACGTGGGTGTTGGACGGGGTGGTCTGCACACTTCACCACGTGGGTGTTGGACTGGGGTGGTCTGCACACTTCACCACGTGGGCGTTGGACTGGGGTGGTCGGCACACTTCACCACGTGGGTGTTGGACTGGGGTGGTCGGCACACTTCACCAGGTGGGTGTTGGTCTGGGGTGGTCGCACACTTCACCACGTGGGTGTTGGACAGGGTGGTCGGCACACTTCACCACGTGGGTGTTAGACTGGGGTGGTCGGCACACTTCACCACGTGGGCGTTGGACAGGGGTGGTCGGCACACTTCACCACGTGGGTGTTAGACAGGGGTGGTCTGCACACTTCACCAGTGGGTGTTAGACAGGGGTGGTCTGCACACTTCACCACGTGGGTGTTGGACTGGGGTGGTCGGCACACTTCACCACGTGGGTGTTGGACTGGGGTGGTCGGCACACTTCACCACGTGGGTGTTGGACTGGGGTGGTCGGCACACTTCACCAGGTGGGCGTTGGACTGGGGTGGTCGGCACACTTCACCACGTGGGTGTTGGACTGGGGTGGTCGGCACACTTCACCACGTGGGTGTTGGACGGGGGTGGTCGGCACACTTCACCACGTGGGTGTTGGACTGGGGTGGTCTGCACACTTCACCAGTGGGTGTTGGACTGGGGTGGTCTGCACACTTCACCACGTGGGTGTTGGACTGGGGTGGTCGGCACACTTCACCACGTGGGTGTTGGACAGGGGTGGTCGGCACACTTCACCACGTGGGTGTTAGACAGGGGTGGTCGGCACACTTCACCACGTGGGTGTTAGACTGGGGTGGTCGGCACACTTCACCACGTGGGTGTTGGACAGGGGTGGTCGGCACACTTCACCACGTGGGTGTTGGACTGGGGTGGTCGGCACACTTCACCACGTGGGTGTTGGACTGGGGTGGTCGGCACACTTCACCACGTGGGTGTTGGACTGGGGTGGTCGGCACACTTCACCACGTGGGTGTTGGACTGGGGTGGTCGGCACACTTCACCACGTGGGCGTTGGACTGGGGTGGTCGGCACACTTCACCACGTGGGTGTTAGACTGGGGTGGTCGGCACACTTCACCACGTGGGTGTTGGACTGGGGTGGTCGGCACACATCACTGCCAGGTCAACAGTGATAAAGATGGCGCCCCGCACGTGCCGACCGCACGATGGAGTGTTTAATTGGGTGTCGCGAACTTTGACGCCACGGGCACTTCGCGGCTGAAGAGTTCAGCGCGTCATAACTAGCTGCGGTATGTGCGACCAAATGGTCCGCTCAGACTGAAGCTGGCGACAGTGAAGATGGTGACAGTGAAGCTGGTGACAGTGAAGCTGGTGACAGTGAAGCTGGTGACAGTGAAGCTGGTGACAGTGAAGCTGGTGACAGTGAAGCTGGTGACAGTGAAGCTGGTGACAGTGAAACTGGCGACAGTGAAGCTGGCGACAGTGAAGCTGGCGACAGTGAAGCTGGTGACAGTGAAGCTGGTGACAGTGAAGATGGTGACAGTGAAGCTGGTGACAGTGAAGCTGGTGACAGTGAAGCTGGTGACAGTGAAGCTGGTGACAGTGAAGCTGGTGACAGTGAAGCTGGCGACAGTGAAGCTGGTGACAGTGAAGCTGGTGACAGTGAAGCTGGTGACAGAGAAGCTGGTGACAGAGAAGCTGGTGACAGTGAAGTGAAGCTGGTGACAGTGAAGCTGGTGACAGTGAAGTGAAGCTGGTGACAGTGAAGCTGGTGACAGCTGGGACAGTGAAGCTGGTGACAGTGAAGCTGGTGACAGTGAAGCTGGGACAGTGAAGCTGGCGACAGTGAAGCTGGCGACAGTGAAGCTGGCGACAGTGAAGCGGGACAGTGAAGCTGGTGACAGTGAAGCTGGTGACAGAGAAGCTGGTGACAGTGAAGCTGGTGACAGTGAAGCTGGTGACAGTGAAGCTGGCGACAGTGAAGCTGGTGACAGTGAAGCTGGTGACAGTGAAGCTGGTGACAGTGAAGCTGGTGACAGTGAAGCTGGCGACAGTGAAGCTGGCGACAGTGAAGCTGGTGACAGTGAAGCTGGTGACAGTGAAGCTGGTGACAGTGAAGCTGGTGACAGTGAAGCTGGTGACAGTGAAGCTGGTGACAGTGAAGCTGGTGACAGTGAAGATGGCGACAGTGAAGCTGGTGACAGTGAAGCTGGCGACAGTGAAGCTGGTGACAGTGAAGCTGGTGACAGTGACAGTGAAGCTGGTGACAGTGAAGCTGGCGACAGTATCAACGGCGGGACTTCAGAAGGCAATAATATTTTTTACCAACCTTCTAAACAGGTCAAGCTAGGGAGAGATTGTTCCCGATAATTTGCAATAATGTGTCCTCAATAATCAACATCCGTCTGTGGATTCCAATAGCCCACAGACGTGGACCAACTCTGGATGAGATCAAGTAGCATTGTGTTTACATGACTTTTTATATGAATCGACCTTCGAACATTGGAATAATATTAACAGAAATCCAGCTGACGACTGAAAGGTGTCGAAATCTGGCAACCACAAAAATTGAAACGGGGCTGAGGCGATAATTCCTCCAGTGGCTCTTCTGAAATACTTTATTTCAAAAGCACGCCGACTCAAAAGCGAGACTCAAAAGCGCCTGGTACGGCTTACGTAGAACCAGAGGCTACCCCGGCTTCATCCGGAGACCACGGTCGTCACTACCGACCTGGTGGGCCCATCCTACATATGCAGCCCCCTCCCCTCCGTCTGCCCCGGTTTCCTCCGGAGATCACCGGCGCCACCACCTACTCGATGGCGCCAAATTGCATTCCGAGCAGAATGCGTCCGAACTGTCGCGCGCGCGCGCCGTGACGTCACAGTGACGTCACACGCCGCCATCCACTTCACGGCCGAAGGGTAATTAAGTGTCGGTTTCCGCCGCCGGACAGCCGGCCGGCGATTTGTTTCCGCGGAAGATGTGGCACGCGTCCACGCCGCCTAAATATATTCGCAGGCCGGTACAGACGTGCCGGCCCGCGCACACCCAGGCCGACCGCATTCGGCACTTCGGACTAGTTCCGTGTCGACGCATCGCTGCGCCGATCGACGTCACGCATCGCAGGTCACATCAGCTGAGTACACATCAGGTCACATCAGAGTACACATCAGCTGGGCTTTCAGCCCAGCCCCGTTCCAGCTGTCCTCAACCCACCGCTCCTCACCACTTGAAAAATGGCTGAGGTAAAGGAATAGTTCAGTTCTTTTCACTTTCACCTGTAAGTTAGCAATGAAAATTTGCTTAGAATAAGGCGCCCGAGTGCCCAGGTATCCAGAGTTAGTTCTTGAGCGTACGTCAGGCGCAAAATCAGGCGTTAAGAATGTATACGTCAGGCGCAACTATCAGGCGTTTAGAATGAGCACGTCAGGCGCAAAATCGCGTTAAGAGTGCACACGAGTGACACGTTCATCGGTTGAGCGAACGGGCGCGACTGAAGTAAGAGATAGATAAGAGATGGGAGATTTGTCGTACGCCTCGACGTGTTTGGCCCGGCGCCTGCTGCCGGCATGGCCATGGTTGAAATACTGCCTGGCGCACGTACCAACTGGCGATATGGGGCGGGGATGGCCGAGTGGTTAAGGTGTCGGGCTATGGGTACCAAAGGTCCCGGGTTCGACTCTAGCGCCACTCAGGACATTTCCCAATCCCGCGGCCCACCGGCGAAACGGTGTGGGCGGCGCCATTAGCCGTGAATGTGCATAAAGTGTGTCGTGAACCAACCAATAAACAAACCAACTGGCGATGGCTATAGTGTGGACACTGCGACCGACCGAGCAGCTCCAGTTACTCAGCCGACGAAAACTAATTATTACCCATTCCACAAAACCATTGATCAACATGCCTTTCACGATGCAATTCATCATTGTCATGGGTTCCGCTGCTACCACACATAATATCGGAAGTGTGCGTGTTGGTTTTCCCGGCTTGACAGTGGCCATGAGATTAGGCGGTTTCACGCGTGCACTACCTGGAGGTAATCGTCGGAAAGTAATCGGAAGTCATGACATCCCAATGGCGGGGCCAGGTCATAATAATTACGTTGATCTGAAATCTTTAAACCGGAGATTGGACCAATTTATGATATGAATAAACGAACAGAGTACGTTGAGCTGCCTAAAACGACACGTTTTTGGACCAGTAATAGCTTGTTTATGCACAAACCCTGAAAATACGCACCTACAGACGCACCGTGGACATCATCTAGTTGGAAATCTGGAAGTCAGGCCAAGCGAGCTTGACTTCGAAAGCAAACTCAATGACAACAGCTGTTTGTCGAATTCAGCGGTCTTCAAATGCCAAAATTTCCGAGCACTCGACCACTCTGACCAATATCGCCATCCAGGTTCAATCGCGGTAAGTGACTAACCCTTTATGATAGCTATGAAGAATTATAATCCACGTTTTTAAAAAAATGGCATCATTTGTGCTCTGATCGCATCATATACGGCTGAAATGTCAGGTAAGCCAACAAACGGGTTTGTCTCGGATGCGCATATTTTTGACATGCCGCGGCCTTTCGGGTGCTGTAAACAACTCATTCTTTGTTCTTTCTTGCGAATGTGATATTCTAAAGCAATAGGTCAATTCCTGCCCCCCCAGTAGGGGTTATTCAGATAGGAGGAGTACAGAGACATTTAAAAACGGAGCCCCGTATGGTGCGGTACAGTGGACGCAATTAGAACTGTAAACAATCCGCTTGGAAAGTAGAGAGAATGTAATATTTTCAGAAGCATCAAGATGGAACCGTAGCATCTTAAGATGATGCATTTACATATTTATTCATAATGCAGGTACTTCACAGCCATAAAATAAAACGTAAAAGTCAAAATATTCATCCGCAGGATACATACTACCACTTTCTCCATAATATTGTATATTTACTGGTAATACAACGGCAAATTTATGTTCTATCCGATAACTTCTACCTCCCAGCCATGGTGCCAAATGTGGCCAGATTGGCTAGTTGATTCTATGAATAAAGTGCCTTTTTCAAACGGTGGCGCAATTTGAATAAGTTGGCTAAGTTTTATATTGAATGTATTACTTCATAGTTAAAACTTCTGGAACATTTCATATCTACAGATAGAGAATATACATTTCAATGATATGCCTTCCATACCAGACGAAGTCATCGACATTGCATCCCGGTGCTTATTGACAGTCGTGAAACGGGCTATTGCTTTACCTTAACTGAATTTACCGGGCGAAGTATGCACTTGGATTGTTTGGGAGGGCTTATGACGTGAAGGTAATTTTCACTCCATTTTCCAGGTGCGCATCAGCCTGCACGCACACGCTGCAACACGCAGGGTCATGAGAGTTGGTCGGCGTGCCTCTCCCCCTCCCAATTACGGCTGGTACGAGGAGAACGTACTCCACGAGTGGCACCAGCCCCCGCGGCAGCACCAGCGACGGTTCGTGCTGAGCTGTCCGATCACCACACCCCAGGCTGGCAAAGCATGGCTTGCTGACACCGTCGAGACCCCTGTCGACCTGACCTCGACGGAGCACTCTTGCCACTGCCAACACCTATTTGACTGAGAAAACAAACAACATACGAAAGCTTAATTATCAGTTTTATCCGGTGGGCTAAACAGGAGTCAATCACTCGAGGTCTTCATCGCCAACAGCGAGCGACTAGACGTTCCAGGTCTACATTGCCCACACCGAGCGACTAGAAGTTCGAGGTCTACATCGCCCACGCCGAGCGACTAGACGTTCCAGGTCTACATCGTCCACGCCGAGCGACTAGACGTTCAAGGTCTACATCGCCCACAGCGGGCGATTAGACATTCGAAGTCTACAACGTCCACGTCGAGCGACTAGACGTTCGAGGTCTACATCGCCCACGTCGAGCGACTAGACGTTCGAGGTCTACATCGCCCACGCCGAGCGTCTAGAAGTTCGAGGTCTACATCGCCCACGCCGAGCGACTAGACGTTCCAGGTCTACATCGCCCACGCCGAGCGACTAGACGTTCGAAGTCTACATCTCCCGCGCCGGGAGGAAAAACTCGTGTGCCGCCGGCGTGCGACAGTGGCGCCACGTAGCCGCAGGGGCCTTATGACACTTGTTGACTTTATGACGGCCTCACGTTTTGACTTTATGACGGCGGCCGGTCGCCAACTGCCGGCCGACAGCTGACCTCAAAACGCTTGGCGGCAGGCTATGCCGAGTATGTAGCCCGGGGACGATGACTGACGGGGGTTCAGCTTGGCCAGACAGGGTGGCGGCGGCACGGGCCGGACGGCGGCGGGTGTCCCAGTTCTGAGCGAACTGTCCCAGGCGTTCGTTCGCTTCTTTTTAATGGATGGGTCTCGACGCACTTTATGCACACTCACAGCCAATGGCGCGCACTGTTCCGCCGGTGGGCCGCGGGACTGGGAAATGCCCCGAGTGGTGCGAGTGTTGAACTCGGGACCTTTGGTACCCAGAGCTCAACACTTTAACCAGTCGGCCACCCCGCCCAGAGCTGTCCCAGTCGGGGTAAGCTGTCTGACATAAGACAGGGTAGCAGGACGGTGGTGGGTGTCCCAGTTCTGGAGACCTGTCCCAGTCCCAGCTGTTGAAATGTCACAACGGCGTACGTTCGCTTCCAAAGCATTCCCGGCGGCCCCATTGTGGCTATAGTTGCGCTTTGATCTCGCCTCGCGCTTCTTGGCTGCGGTGCGGGAGCTCGCGCGCGCATTTAATGTAGACCAGGTCGGTGACGCCTGTACTGGGTACAGGTGGTCACCATGGCAACAGACGCGCCGCGTTATATGCGCCGTTGGTTCGGTTACAAGGATGGAGGTAATGGCGGAGGCGGGCTCGGAACTAAGGACCAAGTGATGGGTGTGCCCAGAGGAGAAAGCAAATATTCTGGCTACTTCATAAACAGCTACTCACTTTGCAAAGTCAGTGCGAGCGTGGGATAAACAATCGAGCTACGGCGAAAGTACTAAACAATGAACCATGGTGAAATAAACAGCCTCGGAGAGTGCGAAACGGTACAACTGAGACTACACCAATATGTATTGGATACATATAGAAGATAACGGTACTGTAAAATCGACATGTAATTGTCAAAAGAAGACGTCAAGACTTCTGGGGTTTTGAGCCCAGAAGGGATGGTGTTTTGCGTTGGAACATATGTTCAGTACCAGTCAAACTGCCAAATTTACCCCCGTTCAGCTTGTGTAAGTGTAGCTCAGTCTTCAGTGTCGCTTAACAAACAAACAAAAAACAACTCCCGCTGGGCATGCCAATCGCAGTCGGCACCACAAGTGCGGGGTAGGTAAAAATTATCCAACCCCACCGCATGATCATTTTCTTATCTTACCATTTAGACATTCCCTTCCAGTACATGCCCCTCTGTTAGCACTGGCTTGCCCACCAACCTTGATAATACCCTGTCTGCACTCATCGACGTCACCACCGAAGTGATCAAGGCGGTGTAGCATGACGACCACCATGGTCATGAGTCATGCTACTCGCACAGTAATCATCTTAGAATGTCACACACATTCAGCATGCTTTCCATCTTATCGTCATTGAACACAGAACACTAGCAGCCACCGCCCCCGACACCATCCCAGCCATCACCACCATTAGCACCGCGCCACGGTAGCACCATGACCACCGCACAATCCCAGCCATCACCACCATTAGCACCGCGCCACGGTAGCACCATGACCACCGCACAATCCCAGCCATCACCACCATTAGCACCGCGCCACGGTAGCACCATGACCACCGCACAATCCCAGCCATCACCACCATTAGCACCGCCCACGGTACACCATGACCACCGCACAATCCAGCCATCACCACCATTACACCGCGCCACGGTAGCACCATACCACCCACAAATAACTACAAACATACATCACACTTACGCACGATAAATCCAGCCATACCACCATTAGCACCGCGCCACGGTAGCACCATGACCACCGACAACCAGCCATCACCACCATTAGACCGCCACGGTAGCACCATGACCACCGCACAATCCCAGCCATCACCACCATTAGCACCGCGCCACGGTACACCATGACCACCCACAACAGCATCACACATTAACCAGGTACACATGACACGCACAATCCAGCCATCACCACCATTAGCACCGCGCCACGGTAGCACCATGACCACCGCACAATCATCAGCGGCACCACACCGTTCTCACTCGCACTATCCCGGCCATCACCACCATCACCATACCACTGTCATCACCAGTATCACCACACCACTGTTATTACCACCATCACCATACCACTGTCATTACCACTGCCACCATACCACTGTCATTACCATTATCACCATACCACTGTCATCGGCACTACCATACCACCGTCATTACCACTCCCGCTATACCACTGCCATCATACCACCGTCATCGCCACTACCACCATACCACTGTCATTACCACTATCACCATACCATTGTCGTTACCACTATCCCACTATCACCGTACCACTGTCGTTACCACTACCACCATACCACTGCCATCACCACCATACCACACCACTGTCATGCCACCATCACTATCACTGTCGTCACCACCATCACCACATACCGCCGTTACCACAACACACCATTCCACTGTCACTACCATCACCGCCGCCATACCAGTCATCACCACCACCACCACCACACCACTGTCATACCACCATCACCACACCACAGTCGTTACCACCACCACTACCACTGTCGCTACCACTATCACCATACTACTGCCGCTACCACCACCATAATGACACTGCCATTACCATTACCACCATACCAATGTCGTTACCACCACCTCCATACCAATATCGTTACCACCGCCACCATACCATCGTCGTTACCACAATCACCACCATGCCACCGTCGCTACCACCGCCACCGCAGGCATCAGCCGTGATATGCGCTCGTGAAGCGTGCTCACCGTGATCTCTGAAGGCGGTCATCAGTCGTTTGTCTTCCTCGGACAGCTGCAAACTGCGCATGGAGGGGATGGGGTCCCCGGCAGAGTCCTTGGGCACGTGACGTGGCGGACCTCGAGGTCGTTCAGCTGCGGCAGAGGTCACACCGGGTCACCATAGATCACTACATGTCACGACATGCCAACACAGAGCACCGAAGGCCGCATCAGGTCACCGTATAACACTACTTGTCACCATATACCAACACAGAGCACCGAAGGTCGCATCAGGTCATTAAAGGTCATTACACCCCTCTGTCACCGCCGGTCACAGAGGGGTGCGTCACATCACCACCTGCTCACTAGATATCACATCAGTTCATCGCGAGTCAACGCAAATCGGTGCAGGTCACTAAGATTATCAAAGGTCACACTAGGCCATCCAGACTGCCCAAGGTCACATTGGGTCACCTAGGTTTCCAAAGGTCACACTGGGCCACCCATATTACCAAAGGTCACATTTGGTTACCTAGATTTCCAAAGGTCACACTGAACCATCCAGATTACCAAAGGCCACACTGGCTACCAGATTACCAAAGGTGTCACTGGGCCACCCAGATTACCAAAGGTCTCACTTGGCCACCCAGATTACCAAAGGTCTCACTTGACCACCGAGATTACCAAAGGGCCACCCGGATCACCAAAGGCCGCACTAGGAGACCTATTTGGTCACAAGCAACTATAAGTCGCACAGGTCATGTGGGTCATCCCATGGCGTGAGTCATAGGTCATCCCATGGCGTGAGTCATAGGTCATCACATCGCGTGAGTCATAGGTCATCACATCGCGTGAGTCATAGGTCATCACATCGCGTGAGTCATAGGTCATCACATCGCGTGAGTCATAGGTCATCACATCGCGTGAGTCATAGGTCATCACATCGCACTAAACGTCGCAACAGGTCACGCGAGGCAGCGCATCCGTCCTCCAAACCTCACACCAGGTACGGGCAGAAAGAACAGTAGGCAATCAAGGGCAATGCTGGCTCTGAGCCAAATCGTCGCACATCGACCACCAAGTCAAGAAGCACCACCAAGTCACTGATGTCACGTCTACGTCACGTCACGTCTACGTCTACGTCACGTCATGTGACGTCACGTCACGTCATGTCACGTCGTATTACGAATATAGAGCTGTCTACCGCACCCGTCATGTCACGTACGCCAAAGCTCACGAGTTCACCTCAGGTGACGAAGAGTTAGCGATCCACGCCGCACACGACTCAACCATCGAAGATCAGGATGTCGGATAGATTTACCATGGCATGGGGCAGCCCCACAGTAGTTGACGCACAGCCAAATTATATCATAAAGCCATCCAGAGCATGGAGAAGCTCCATCCAATGCCCTCATAATCGAACAAAACCGAAAGAAAAAATAGGCGAACACTCACTTGACGTCAAATATCGCATATATCACCAGACATTTCCCCATGTTGCATTGGACATTTCCTATATTGCACTGGACGTTCCTCCGGATAGCATTGGACATTGTCCCACTTTCATGGCAGCACTTTTGGTTGCCGCAGGTGACATAAATTCCATTACGTTCCTATAGGCCATGCCAAGTCATAAACGCGGGGGGGGGGCTGCGCAATGCCACGTGCAGGGACGCAAAAGCCTCAAGCGTTTGGTTCTGCTCCTCCTTTCCTTCCCTGAGTTTAGCAGTCTTCCCTGTTACGTGAATAGTGATGGTCGTCGCAACTAGCTGGGTATCTGCAGTCATGCAAAAGCATGTCTGACTTGTCCTCCCAACAGAGCCGTTGGTCTAGTTGACCTCTATCCGACCTCTTTTACTTAATATTTTTATTCAATACATTTTTCATGACATGTTTGACCACTGTTTTAACTGTGATGTGATTTTTACCTCCTGTGCTGTACTGTTATGTCTAAATAACGCGAGGTTGTAATAGCCACAAGTCCATTGTGGATTGCCTCAATAAAAGTATGTGTCTGATTATTTCCCCGCCGGTGTGGTCTTATCTGACCTCTGACCTCTGACCCACCTGATTTATTCAGGATACCCGGTCAGACGAGATACCAAACAGAACAAGTCTGGCAAGCCACTGCCTAGCCGAAAAAAAGTATCCACGGAAAAATATAGTATGGTATTGGGAATCAAGACATTATGCGTTAATAGATCTCGAAGGAAGGAAGTGCATTTAAAAACGTCAGCCATATGACAAAAATAAATGCGTAGCTAAAAAGTATCAGACACGATAAAAATAAGTGTAAAAAAGTGGCCAGAATTCATAGTCGCGGCAGCGAGCATCAGGGAACCTGGGCAACAGTATTAGAAGAAAAATACGCTGTGCCATTCGTGCGCAACGGCTATGTACCACCGAGGCCAAAATGCAAAGAAGAAGAAAAGAGTGTTTCGACCAAACAACTGTCTCTCCATGACCCTGATCCTGACCCTGACCATGATCCTGATCCTGGCCCTGACCCTGACCCAAATGCGATCAACGCCACCTCTTCTAACCAGGTCAATGGCCAGAGCGCTCGGCGTGGACAACGCGAGCCACGCTATTGTCGGCCTTCACGTAACACCAGCGCAAGTGGCCTCGGTAGCTTATGAGGGATCGTGGTAGCTCACTTGGTAGGGCTCTTGAGCGCAGGGTCGTGGGTTCGAATCTCATAACTGACGGCATTTACCGAGTCCACCCGTAACCAATCGGCGTGAGAGGTTGGCGACACTATGTAACCTAGCGGTAGAATGCGTCGTAAAAGAACCCAAGGTTGTTCTTCTTCTTCGGTGGTTGGTGAGATACTCGATGGCACCTCCCGCGCACAAGGGAAGATACATGCAGTGACATCATAGGGCGAACAGTTTTCACGGGATGTCACCGGTCCAGATGCGGACCAGTTCCACGGACGGGGGCCACTGCGGGGGTTCCTGGAGGATCGCCTTCAACTGACTATTCGTTGGGCGGGGAGGGGAGGGGTGCACTGGAGAGTTCAAAGGCGGCCTAGATATGCCCGAGCCCATTCTGGGCATAACTAGGCTTATTCCTGTGAGGGGGCACCTTTGGCTGGCAAATACCTGGAGCGGGGATGGGGTGGACTAAAGCTTCCACCGACGGACGAGCTTTTCCGGGCAGAGGGGCGCCACCATTCCATGGGGGATTCCCCTCCCCTGTACCCGCCCTGCTATCCGGTATATGGTGTGCCACGTGTTCCACAGAAGATACAGCAGACGCACAGGTGGGTACACATCAGCGAACCGCTACGTGTTCCACAGAAGATACAGCAGACGCACAGGTGGCTACACCTCAGCGAATCGCTACGTATTCCAGAGAAGACACAGCAGACGCACAGGTGCACCCCAAAAGACACACCACAGCTCTCAGCGAATTGCTACGTATTCCACAGAAGACACAGCAGACGCACAGGTGGCTACACCTCAGCGAATCGCTACGTATTCCACAGAAGACACAGCAGACGCACAGGTGGCTACACCTCAGCGAACCGCTACGTGTTCCACCGAAGATACAGCAGACGCGCAGGTGGCTACACCTCAGCGAATCCCTATGCCACATCTACCGCATGGAAATGCGATTTATGCTTTAAACTGTTAAGCCTTTACGCAGTACCCCAGTGGCGCAGACACGCCTTTGGCACGTGTTTACACTTTCCGCGTCTAAATAGCAGTCTGGTATGGTTAACCGAATAGCTAGGCATGTTTGGCGACAGTCGGAATCCGAGCTTACCACAAACTCCAAACTCCACACTCCACACTCCAAACTCCAAACTCCAAACTCAACTCTACACTCAACTCCACACTCAACTCCACACTCAACTCCACACTCCACTCCACACTCCACTCCACACTCCACTCCACACTCCACTCCACACTCCACTTCACACCCCACTCCACACTACACCACCTGATTAGCAAACACTCATCGACGATTAGGGTGCTAAGTAGGGTGGGATAGGGGGCGTCGGAGGTGGGGGAGTATCAGCAGAGCTCTGGGGGGTCGGGGGATGTCCGAGGGGGAGTATCAGGATAATTTTTTTTTTTTTTTTTTTGGTTTTTTTTTTTTTTTAAAAAAAATTATTTTCCCTTTTAAAGATGGTCTTTCCCCCTTCCCTTTTACCCAAGACACCGCACTACGTTAACCGACCGGCGATTCTTCATACTGATCACTGTTGTTCGCACTGTGCATCATCTGCCAACAGTGACGTGATTCTGTGCCACCGAGTCCTTTCAATTAATTGTTCCTTGCTTTTTGTATGCATTCTGTCATAGCCTGCATGACATAATTGCTTTCTTTGAACGGGTTTCTGTTTTGATACACATCTATCAGGACTTGTTTCATGATAAAACACTGGACATCATTCAGCGTTGTACACAACTTCCCGACAGCACTCGGTTATAAAACAATCATAATGTTTGGTGAGTGGTGGCGAACAAATGGTGCAAACCTGAAAGGCGTGTTGAAATATTCAGGGTGGGTCCACATTTCCCAAAGTGTCTGCGGTTTTGCGCAAGTACATCTCAATGTTGTGATAAGTGACCAAAGAGTATTCCCTTCGGAACAATTCGCATATCCGGCACGCAAAAAAAACAATATCATGGACAGCGAATAACTCGTTGACATTAAGCTAGTTATGCTAATGGGATTCACAATGTTAAAATAAGCATTCCTGTTAAGTACCCCGTGCGAGCTGTAACCGTATGTTGAAAGCGATTCCAAAGAAGACATCAATACACATAACAATACGATTTCTTCCACTAGTTTCTTCAGTTCAAACATGAGACCTTGGAGAAGATGTAAAACCTGAAAAGTTCTGGAATATGTTCTGAACGTATGGGATATGTTGATTTCCTTGTAGTTAATCTATGGGAGACATACACGAGGTCGGGTGCGAATACGTCAGCGACACGACACGAACTAAAACATCCATCATTCGAAAAACCATAAGCATACGGTTGAACTTGGCATCGGATATACCAATCACATGAGGCTAAAATGTAATAAAGAAAGAAAACGCTTGATTACTCCGCCAAGTGACGGAGCTATTCGACGACTGTGTTATCGAAGGAGGCAGAGGGAAGAGGCAGAGGCAGAGGCAGAGCCAGAAGAGCTGGCAGGGGCCGCCGCCAACGGAATCAGCCGCTTCATGGCCAGATTTACCCCCAGCGACAGCCGAGATGGCCTCCAGAGCCAGGTCAGCAACAGACGACGTCTGACCCTGACGACCGTGAGACTGACCCCAGACGGCCGTGAGGCTGACCCCCGGGCGACCGGATACTGACCCCCGGGCGACCGAGTACTGACCCCCGGGCCCGGGAACTGACCCCGGACGGCCGTGAGACTGACCCAGACGACCGTGAGACTGACCCCGGGCGACCGTGAAACTGACCCCCGGCGACCGTGAGACTGACCCCCGGATGACCGGTTACTGACCCCCAGGCGACCGGGTACTGACCCCCGGGCGACCGGGTACTGACCCCCGGGCGGCCGGGTACTGACCCCCGGGCGACCGGGTACTGACCCCCGGGCGACCGGGTACTGACCCCCGGGCGGCCGGGTACTGACCCCCGGGCGACCGGGTACTGACCCCCGGGCGGCCGGGTACTGACCCCGGGCGACCGGGTACTGACCCCCCGGCGGCCGGGACTGACCTCCCGGGCGACCGAAGACTGACCTGGACGACAGCGAGACTGACCCCAGGACGACCGTGAGACTGACCCCCGGGCGACCGAGAGACTGACCCGCAGACGGTGGCGAGATTGACTCAGTGACCTCGTATCTTATGTTCATTTGTATTGGCCACATGGGTATAATACTCCACGAAGAACCTTAACACGCGCCCTGAAGGGTCTCTGAAAATTGCGCGCCCTGGAGGGCCTCTGAAAATTACGCGCATTGGAGGGGGGCGGGTTCCGCCCCCTAAGATCTCGGCTCCTATTAAAGCTGGAGCAACGAAATTCGCTAGGTGGATGGAAACGGTAGTGGTTTCTATTGTGTAGGCATTTCGTGACCCTAGGTCAATATCTTCAAGGTCAAATGAGGTCAAAATATCTGAATTTTCTGGTTATGCGTGGCTTGGCTTGCCAGTGCTCGTGTTTAAATGCCAAAATTGGCATTAATGATGCTTGGACATTACTAGTATGCATACAATGCCGATCCCCATTTTACCTCAGGTCACCTATATAGCAGAACTTTATCAGGTGTTTACCGAATCGTGCCCCCCGACTGCTCCGTTGGGCGGCTCGGCGCAATTGGCTTCGCAAAGAAAGGAGTGAAATACATGAATAAAGTATGGAAACGCTTATATACACAATGACGAACAGTAGTTTTCAGGATGATCAGGGAGTAACATGCAGTGGCATCAATCGCATGACATTCATTTGCATTTATGACAACACTCCAGTTGACCAAGTTAGGTTCCATTAACCTGTCATGAACTTGACCTGACTTGACCTCGGTTACTTAACATGACTTTGAAACTATATAGCATATCAAATACGCATCAAACAAGTCGCTAGTTTTTCCAAGAACACTTCCCTTTTACCAATATACAGGAAGCGCATCAGAGCCGATTTATGTTGTATGGCGCCACGAAATGTTTCGCCTTTAATGACCCGTAACTCGCAAAATTTATCGGCCGATTTTCATTTTTTATTGCTTTAAACAACGCGCTTGTCATTTCGAAGCAGGTACACACACAATGGCGTATATCGGCAGGCCAAAGCTGGAGTTATGTACGAAAAACCGGAGGGGTGGGCGGATTTCGCTCCCCCACCCTCCAAGGTGCGTGTTAAAGTCGGGTTCGACAGAGAGCTCTGCAATGTACGCATTTTGCACTTTGTGCATTTGTGTGTTGTTTGCACAAGTGCAAACAACACTAATCGGCTCGCTGATCACTAGTTGCTCCAATCAGATCTGATTAGTGCTATATACCCGTTGGCAGGCCCTCATAATATGCCTGGCAATGGTAAGCATGTCGGCAATGTCGAGTACATGTCGAACGAACGTCAAGTACATGTCGGACGGACGTCGGTCGCGTTCCACTCATCTGTCAGGTAACGCTCCCATGACGAGACCGCCGCCCACGCCGAGCGGCACAGCAAACAACGTCAGCTTCAGTACTCACCGACAGGTGGTGCTGCGCGTCGGTCCTCACGCTCGGCCACTTGCTGGATCAGTCTGAAAGATTTCGACTGGGTGGGCTCACTGGTGGCGCGCGTACTGAAACCATCGAAGGCACGCTTTCAGAGCAAACGTGAGCTATTGTTAGAAATACGGGGTGCTATTCACAGGGTACTCAAACGGTACGCAAACGACACTCACACGGTGCTCAAACGGTACTCAAACGGTATTCAAATAATCACTCTCCCCTCCCGGTATTCAAACGGTATTCAAACGGCACTCAAACGGCACTCAAACGACACTAAAACGACACTAAAACGACACCCAAACGACACCCAAACGACACTCAAACGACACTCAAACGACACTCAAACGACACTCAAACGGTACTTGCACCGTAATCATTGGTAGAAAATAGTGTTCGTCTGAGGAATATCTTGGTGTTCAGCAGGCGCAAACAACGGGCTTAGGTCAGGGTGCGGCACGGGGACAGAGGTGGGTCTGTGCGAGGGGCTCAAGTTCTTCCAATGCTCGGCTGAACCCATACAACAATTACGGATTATAGTAATCTACGTGGCTCTGAGGGGCTCTGTGGGCCTCTGGTGGACTTTATGGGGATCTCACGGACTCTATGGGACTCTGAGGGACTCCATCGATCTGAGAGGCTTTGCGGGACCCTGACGTACTCTATGGAATCTGACGGGCTCCGTGGGGATATGCGGGGTCCTAGGATCTATGGGCGAGCCGACCACGTTCAGTTTAATACTTATCAACCTTAGCATCGCTCCGCCCTTCAAATGGCTAGTTTCAACCTACGGTCCTGCAGCGGCGCTGCTCAACCTCTTCGAACCCATCGAGCTCTTCGAAGACCAAACGACGAGCCCAGTTAGCGCATTGAAAGAAAGAACCTGCTTCATAGATGACTTGTCCCCTTCCACACCTTTCGGACTTTCATCTGTCCTTCCATGGATGTCCTTCCAAGCATGGAGGCTATCTTCATGTTTGGTGTTGCCATAGAAATAAATACCACATACGCAGGCAGGCTGGACATGTAAGCCGAGGAAATTGAATAAGCGCACATTGCCACGCCGTTCGCACAGAGCCCGAATGATCACAGCTTACCATTCGCACAGCCAGCTGCTACCACACCTCCAAAGTAAAACGGTGCGAGACATTGTCGAGTGCGTGGCGCCGCGCGGTGTTCTTACCTGACCTGCTGGGCAGCTGCAGGGTGTTTCCTACCTGACCTGACGGGCAGCTGCAGGGTGTGCCTACCTGGCCTGCTGGGCAGCTGCAGGGTGTTCCTACCTGGCCTGCTGGGCAGCTGCAGGGTGTTCCTACCTGACTGCTGGGCAGCTGCAGGGTGTTCCTACTGGCCTGACGGGCAGCTGCAGGGTGTTCCTACCTGACTGCTGGGCAGCTGCAGTGTTCCTACCTGGCCTGCTCAGCTGCAGGTGTTCCTGCCTGCTGGGCAGCTGCAGGGTGTTCCTACTGACCTGCCGGGCAGCTGCAGGGTGTTCCTACCTGGCCTGCTGGGCAGCTGCACGGTGTTCCTACCTGACCTGCTGGGCAGCTGCAGAGTGTTCCTACCTGGCCTGCTGGGCAGCTGCAGGGTGTTCCTACCTGACTGCGGGCAGCTGCAGGGTGTTCCTACCTGACTTGCTGGGCTCAGGTTTCCTACTGGCCTCTGGGCAGGTGTTCCTACCTACTGGCAGCTGCAGTGTTCTACCTGACCTGCGCAGCTCAGGTGTTCCTACTGACTGCGCTGCACGGTCCTACCTGCCTGCTGGGCAGCTCAGTGTTTACTGCTTGACAGCTGCAGGGTGTTCCTACCTGGCCTGCTGGGCAGCTCAGTGTTCTACCTGACCTGACGGGCAGCTGCAGGGTGTTCCTACCTGACCTGGCAGCTGCAGGGTGTTCCTACCTGACCTGCTGGGCAGCTGCAGGGTGTTCCTACCTGGCCTGCTGGGCAGCTGCAGGGTTCCTACCTGACTTGCGGGCTGCACGGTGCTCCTACCTGGCCTGCTGGGCAGCTGCAGGGTGTTCCTACCTGACGGGCCTGATGGGCAGCTGCACTGACTGCTGTCTGGCAGCTGCATTACTTGCTGGACAGTCTACTGAAGGGTGTTCCTACCTGGCCTGTTGGGCAGCTGCAGGTGTTCCTACCTGACCTGCGGGCAGCTGCAGGGTGTCCCTACCTGACCTGCTTGGCAGCTGCACGGTGTTCCTACCTGGCCTGCTGGGCAGCTGCAGGGTGTTCCTACCTGACGGGCCTGATGGGCAGCTACATTACTTGCTGGACAGCTGCAGGGTGTTCCTACCTGGCCTGCTGGGCAGCTGCACGGTGTTCCTACCTGGCCTGCTGTCGCTCTGGCATGATCAGTCCCATGGGCAGCTGAACGCCGTCGGCCGTGATGGGTATCAGCCGGCCGCCGATGCTGACCTTCGGCTGACCGTCGGCACCTTCCACCAGCTGCACCGCTATAGTCCTCTGCCGGCGGAAAGTGCAACTTTTAGTTGACATGTTTGCCGTTGCTGGTGTGTGTGTGTGTGTGTGTGAATTTTGCCAGCCTGCCACCGTGTGGTGATATCGGCTGGTATCACCAAACGTTGCTGCGGGCTGCGCATTGGTGATGCGTGCTGGACCATAAGTTCAATTTGCGCCGCCTTTAGCCGTTGCTGGTGAAGATGTTCGTTTCAGATGGACTCGGGGCTACAGTGCGTACTGGTTCGGATTGAATCAGACGATAACAGAGACTCGCATACATTTTTTTGGACGCAGAATAGTCGGCACACAGATGGGCTTTAATGCCCGAAAATCCATCAATAAATCAACGACATTGCAGCCATTAGAAAAGAGTGATGCAATGCAGATGTAATGTAGAAAGGATAACAATGTAGATCCAATATTGATGCTGAGCTCTTCACTTTTCAGAGTGGTAAACAAAATTGAACTTGTGTCCGGACTTGTGCGCGACTCAATTTTTTTTAGTCGATTTACATGTGACTCATAACTTGAGATCTGATTCACTCACGACTCAAACAGCCTGACAAAAATTTGAATAGATTCAGATCCGACTCAGTGGTATCAGACTCATGAGCCATATGATTCAGTGTGCACTGCCCACATATGATATTTGAATGATTGACTCATGATTCGACACATTCTTTTAAAGAAAGATGTGATTCATCTCACGACTCAAGATATATTTTTGGAAGAGAATCGAATGAACTCATGACTCATCCAAAACCGATTGATTCATGAGTTGATTCTCGATTCAACTCGAGTAAAGCACAAGTCTGCTTGTGTCTCCCACTGGAATGAATAAAACCCAATTTTGTATCCCAATGAATTGGAAAAGGTTAAACTTGTGTCTTCCACTGGCATCGAACTTTCACATTTGACGCAAGACTTAAATGAGAATCGCACAGAGTTAAAGACCACACAAGACTATCCGCAATCATCTGCAAACCACACTGCATGTTGAAGCCACCGACACAAATTCCCATGGCTTCCATGGCACTGACTCAAGTGGTCCGGCTGTTTGTTTTCAACTACCAGTAAAACAAACACTGCCTCCGTGCGTCAGCCTTTGTGACTCATCTGCACTGATCCGATCTGCATCTGACACACTGACCTGATCTGCATCTGACACACTGATCTGATCTACATTTGCAGGCGGCTATTTTCCTCCGCCTTTCGTGGAAAACTTGACGACCTTTTAGACCGTTTGATCCGTGAGGCGAATCAAACATTTTGCATGATATGCTGCCAATGTCAAGTGAACTGCCATTGTTGAGCACCATTTTGCCACAACACAAAGGCATAAACAGGACAGTGCCATCTATCGGCCACGGCGCCAGACTAAGTAGCAGGCCGGATATGCAAGCCGGTCTCGGTACGGCACGTTTATGGTATGCTCGCCTATGTCTCAGCCTCCACAGCAACTCTCAGCCTCAGCCTCCACAGCAGGCTGAGAAACATGTGAGTGCTGAGGAGGCTGCAGCTCTCAGCCTCCTCAGCACTCACATGTCTCAGCCTGCACAGCAGTCGATGACACTGATCGGCCCGCGACGCCACTGATTGGTAGACACACCAATATAGACACATAAATAGACACACCAACGTAGACACACCAATATAGACACATCAATAGACACACCAACGTAGACACACCAATATAGACACATCAATAGACACACCAACGTAGACACACCAATATAGACACATCAATAGACACACCAACGTAGACACACCAATATAGACACATCAATAGACACACCAACGTAGACACATCAATATAGACACATCAATAGACACACCAACGTAGACACACCAATATAGACACATCAATAGACACACCAACGTAGACACATCAATATAGACACATCAATAGACACACCAACGTAGACACACCAATATAGACACATCAATAGACACACCAACGTAGACACACCAATATAGACACATCAATAGACACACCAACGTAGACACATCAATATAGACACATCAATAGACACATCAATAGACACACCAACGTAGAACACCAATATAGACACATCAATAGACACACCAACTAACACAATATAGACACATAAAAACACACAATATAACAAAACAAAATACAACGTAGACACACAATAGACACACCAACATAGACACACCAACATAAACACACCAATATAGACATCAATAGACACACCAATACGCATACCAATATTGGCACCAACAGACACCAATATAAACATATCAATAGACACACCAACATAGTCACACCAATAGACATACCAACACAAACACATAAACACACAACAACATGTATACCAATATAGGCACAACAATAGACATACCACACAAACACACAAATAGACACACCAACATGTATACCAATAGAGATACCAATATAGACACATCAAAAGACACACCAGCATGCCTACTAATATAGACACACCAATATAGACACCAATATAGACACCAATAGACACACCAATATACACACCAATATACACAACAATATACGGACCAATATACACACCAATAGACACATCGAAATGGGCACACAAATAGACAACAGAAACACCGATATGAATACACCGATATGACCACACCAATAGACATACAAATAGACACAAAGATAGGCACCCATAGACGCCAAGAGACACACCAATATACAAACCATTAAACACCATAGATACATCAGTAGACATATCAATCAACACACAAATAGACACACAAATAGACGCACAAACAGACGCACACACAGACACATCAATAGACACACCAACAGACACACCAATAGACGCACAAACAGACATACAAATAGACGCATCAATAGACACACTAATATACACACCAATAGACACACAAGCAGATGCACAAATAAACGCATCAATAGACACACCAATAGATGCACCAAGCCGGGGTGAAGGAGTGCATGAGTCACCTCTGAGCTGAGGCTGTGCTGGCGCTGTGGGAACAGCCGCTGGGGCTGCTGCTGCTGCTGCTGCTGCTGCTGCTGCTGCTGCTGCTGCTGCTGCTGCTGCTGCTGCTGCTGTTGCTGCTTGGCCTGTCGCCACGGCGCTGTACTGGCCGACCCCGGCTCAGCGGCTCTGGCTTGACGCCACGGCGCCGTACTGGCCGACCCCGGCTCGGCGACTCCGGCTCCGGCTTTGGGCCGTGCCGCCTGCCACGCCGGCGGCGCGCCGCGGAGATGGGCCGGTGACGACGGCAGCGCCTCCACCATCGGCTCCGGCTTGGAGACGGGCGGGATGTACAGGTGTCCGCGCGCCAGACTGGAGCTCTGGGCAGGAACCAAAGCCGGAGACGAAGTGTGTGCGTGGACGGGAATCGGAGCAGGAGCAGGAGCAGGAGCAGGAGCCGGACCTGGAGCAGGATCGGCAGCAGGAGATTGCTTGCGAGTGACACGCCACGGTGGCCGCGTCGCCATGACAACCGAAGACGCGGGCGGCTCTGGCGGCGGCGGCGGTGGAGGCGGCGGCGGCGGCGGCACGGTCCCGGCCGCAGGTGCTGCCACCTTTTGCAAGATCGGAGCCGACGGTGGCGCCGCCGCTCGTTGCCGTGCCAAATTTTGCTCCCACGCGGACGACACAGATGGCGCTGGCGGTTTGGGCACGCCCGCGGCCTTCTGGGGCAGCACGGGCACCTGCGCCACTGGCACGTACTGCGCATGCGCGGACGGGCGCGTCGCCTGTGGAGGCGCCGGCTGACCTTGACCTCTGTCCGCCAGACCCTGACCGCCGCCTTGAGCTCCATCACTGCGCGCGTTCATGACGATACGCTTCTGCATGTTGGGGCTGCGGATTTCCGACAGGTCGATCCCTCCGGGCAGATATGTGAACGGCTTCTTGTCTTTGGTGGCCATGGCGTTCTGGATGGCTGACGGCGGCTGACCCAACTGTTGCGCATGCTGACCGTGCGACCTTGGCACCACCTGTGGACAAAAACCAGCAACAATCATCTACCGGTCACAAACGCCACGACGATAAGTGATTCTGCGTACACATTTACGCTACATCGATGAAAAGCATGTGCTCATTCAGGGTTAAAAACCTGTAAGGAACCTGTATCTTAATTTGCAAAGAAAGAATCCGTGGCGTGCAGTTCGATTGAGTTGCGCGGGCCACACCAGCTGCGTCAGCTGGGAATGTGCGGAACGGGAGCGCCGACATACTGTGCCGCCGGACACGGTCAGCAGCTGACGCATCTACTGCCGCTCCTGTTGTTCTCGAACTGCCGGACATCCAGTCCCTGCTGCCGGAACTGGCGGACATTCGAGGCGGACTCTCCGTCGCCGGAACGCGGCCATCGTGCGCTAGCCGGAAACAAACCCAAAGTCCGGCATTCCAATTCGGCTCGTCAGCATTCCCGAGTGTGGCGCATTCTGCAGTGTCGGAGCCTGGGACGCGGGGGGAGCGGCGGTGTCGCCGCTGCTGTGAGGGAACGGCGACACCAGGTCGCCACACCTGACCTGAGACAAGTGTCAGCATCTCCTGACCCTGGGGTCCAACACCCGACTTGAGACAGGTGTCAGCATCTCCTGACCCGGGGGACCCACACTCGATCTGAAACTGGTGTGGGACATCTGACCTGAGACAAGTGTCAGCATCTCCTGACCCGGGGTCCCACACTCGACCTGAGACGGGTGTCGGCATCTCCTGAACCGGGGGTCCCACACTCGACCTGAGACGGGTGTCGGGACATCTCCTGACCCCGGGTCCAACAATCGACCTGAAGTGTCGGCATCTCCTGACTCGGGGGTCCCACACTCGATCTGAAACTGGTGTCGGCATCTCCTGACCCGGGTTAAGAGTGACCAGAAAGGTGAACAGAATTTAAGGACACAGTATTCCATCAATCGAAGCTATGAATTGGGAAATCGACAGCAGAGTGTAATTTAGCTGCGAGGTTCTCACGCATCGGGGCAATCCACAGGAGTGAAGTTTAACTAGATGACATCGAGTAGAAAAGTCAACACCAAAGGAGCAATGGCCGCTCACGCGCACATACCACGAAACTCCCGACTAAAAGTATGTGCTGTTGACAGGAATGCGACACAGCGACAGCACATGAACAATATTGACTCCATGTCACGCGTAGTTACTCACGATGTTTGTGACGCAAACTGTGACGAATTCAGGACGAAGGGGAAGCGAACAAACATCTGAAGAGAGGATCATCCCTCCGTCAAATATTGCCACCAGCTTATCAATTATAATGCTCTTTGCTTCCATCTAAAGTAGTGTAGTGACAAATTAATTCCGGCTCTACCTAAAGTAAAGTCCCTACTCTACCTAAAGTTCCCACTCTACCTGAAGTTGCTACTCTACCTAAAGTTCCTACTCTACCTAAAGTTCCTACTCTACCTAACACTTACCTCAAGTTCCTATTCTACCTAAAGTTCCTACTCTACCTAAAGTCCTACTTTACCTAAAGTTGTATCATACCTAAAGTTGTACTCTAACTTAAGTAGAGTAAAGCATTCCTGAAGCAACGGCGCATTCAAATTAGTGTTTGGCAAATCAGAGGACATACCATCCTTCAACTAGGACTCTGCCGCTTCCATGAAACGGTTTCTCCGGCCGTTTTCCTCTACCCGGCGCACGAATGTTGGTTTCCTGTTGGCAAGTTGGACGGATGTCGCACTAGTGTCGCCGGCTGCCGGTAGATGGTGTTGCCACATCTGACGCCCCAGGAGCCATGGCCTGCAAGTACGCCGTCCGAGCCACTGGACCGACCTTCCAGCCGCGGGAACAGCCTGGTAGCGCACGAGCCGCCACTGGTAGCGCACGGGCAGTAATTGGTAGCGCACGGACAGCCAATAGTATTGTTTATTGAGTGGTTCCCGACGCACTTTATGCACCATTATGGCCAATAGCGCGGCCCACACTGCTTCGCAGGTGTGCGCGGGATTGGTGGTGGTGGTGGATTGGAGTTTAGGGACGCGTCGACATCTAGGGTCATTTTGCGTCCATAACTGAATTGTAATCAATTTACAGTATTGCTATCATAGCTTGCTATCCATCTTTACCGGTGGGGGTATATTACGTCAAGGCGAGCTTGTCGAATGAACATAAAAATATTCCCAGACGCCACGACCTCAGAGTCGTACCCTATTAGGATACGTAAAGAAGAGTCGGTGTTCAATCGTCCTAGAATCTGGCGTCGTAGAGGATCGAGCAGTGTACACTGTACAGCCAACTAAAACATGGTACACGGTAAGCGGGTTAGAGCAGCGCGGACATAGGGGACGGCCATCACCAGTAAGCATGTAACTGTGTGTTGCGAAGGTATGGCCTATTCTCAATCGGCAGAGTAGTACTTCTTCCCGGCGTTTGGTTCGGTGAGAGGATAACCACTTTCCTAGTGTCGGTTTTAAAACCCTGAGCTTACTACACTTGGAATTCCAAATTCGTTGCCATTCTGACCGTATACTTGACAATATAGTAGGATATATATATATTTGAGGGAGCCGTAGATTGACCACACGGCCATTGCTAATGGCATGTTTGGCGGTTATGTCAGCAGATTTGGTTCCCGCGAGTCCAACATGGCTAGGAATCCAGCAGAACACGATATTTCTTCCGATGTCATGCAAGTATTTTACTACTTTCATAATCCTCCAAACAAGTCTGTTATCCTGGTTAAAGATGTCCAGTGCCTGGAGACTGCACAGAGTCTGTGAAAACCACATGCTTTGTGGGCCGGCCTTTCTGTATAAAATAGAAGACTTGCAGAATGGCATACAGTTCGGCAGTAAAAATCCAGGTTTGCGTCGGTAAACAGAAAGATCGAACACCTTGTCGACTTACGTAAGCACACCCGATACCAGAGATCAACTTTGAGCCGTCTGTGTAAATGTGCGAAAAGTCGTGATATTCGTGTATTTTCTCCAATGCTAACGTGCGGAGTTCCTCCGGGTTTACCTGCCCTTTCTTTGAGCAGGTTAGAGTCATGTCAGTTTTCACTGGGACAGCATGCCAAGGGGAAGTGCTAGGCGTGATTACACGTGCTACGGAACGCGGCCGGATATTACATTCTCGAAGAATCGAAGACATGCGAGTTGAAAACGGTAATCCACGCTGAGCCCTGTGACGTGCACTTGATGTCTCTGAGAATATCCACCGATAGGCTGGATGGTTCAGGTTTTGAGCAACATTACGTGCGTATCTCGAGCCCAATAACTTACGGCGTAGTGCAAGAGGTGGCTGATCCACTTCTACCATTACACTAGCAGCCGGTGAGGTGCGAAAGGCTCCAGTAGCAATGCGAAGAGCTGCGTTGTGGATCACGTCAAGGCGACGCTTGGTTGTGGAACACGCTCCGTCATAAATAAAACATCCATAGTCAATTTTAGAACGCACGAGCGATCGGTACATCAGAAGCAGTATAGATCTATCTGCTCCATGCGAGCATCTAGAAACTGTACGCATTACCTGTAGTCGCTTTGCACATTTCTGTGCAAGATCGTTGATATGGGTGGTGTATGTCAGTCGGCGATCCATCCACATACCCAGAAACTTGGCAGCTGGTTTGAATGGTATATGGCGTCCATTGAGCATATGCAACAGGGTCATTACGAGACAGTTTGCGATAGAAGTGGATAGCGGTGGTTTTCGACGTAGACATTACGAAACCGGTTTTGTTGCACCCAATCTGCACCTTCCGAACAGCCATCTGGAGTTGTATCTCAACTGTGTGCACAGAGCGTGAAGAGGACCATATGGCTAAATCATCCACGAAAAGTGCCCTCCCTACGGAAGTCGGCAGCAAGGTACCCACATCAATGATTGAAATTGCAAACAATGCTACGCTCAGTACGCTCCCCTGCGGGACTCCGTTAACTTGTGAAAATGTGCCGGATAGGGAATTTCCTATTCTAACGCGAAACGTTCTGGAAGATAGAAAATTGGACAAGAAGACACCCATGGGACCTCTGATTCCCATATTGTATAGCTTCATCAGGATACCGTGACGCCACGCCGTGTCATATGCGCCGTCAATGTAAAAAAAATATTACTAGGCGGGATTGGAAAATGTCTCGAGTGGTGCGGGTGTTGAACCAGGGACATTTCGTACCCAGAGCTCAACACCTTAACCACTCGGCCAGCTCCGACCCGACGCCGCTATCGGCGCCCAGGCAGCCACTGGTCGCACTCGAGCACAATCAAAGTCACACAAAGCGCCGCCGGCGCTGTGCTGGGAGATGACGTCAGCAGATGACGTCAGCAGACGTCAACAGCAGCAACGCCCGAGCAGGCAGGTGATACCGGATACCAGCGACAGATAGCCTTTGCGCCGCGAGCCAAACAGGAAGCGGGCGCTGTCAGCGATATCTCACCGGTCGGGTGAAAACGTCAGCTGGCGACAACATCCGCTATGCCCCCCCCCTCGACATTCTTCTACGTTCATGGTGTGACAGAGTTCCGGAAAGACACAGGTATGTTCGACTGTCAGCAGGGCGTTTCTCCACCCCTGGGTACGCCTCTGCCGGCCATCAGGGGGCGATCCTCCACCCCTGAGTGTGCCTCTGCCGACCATACGGAAGGCGTTCCTCCACCCCTAAGTGCGCCTCTGCCGATCGTCATGAAGGCGATTCGCCAACCCTGAGTGCGCCTCTGCCGACCGTCAGCAGGACGATCCTCCACCCCTGGGTACGCCCCTGCAGGCCGGAGTCGTCTGTGGCCCACTGGTGCTCCTTTCCGACGCAGCGGGAGGGCGGTCCGTGCCGGCGCAATAGATTATTGCGCTCGTGCCTCTCACACTCCGGAATTTCCCCGCCCAGGCAGTAATTACATTGCTGTGCAGGGGTTTTGAACTCGCGACCTTCGCATTCGTTCGAGCCAGGCGCCAACGCCTCTGCCTCTGTTCCCCAGGCTCCTGCTCATTCCTCACCTGGGTGTACATGTTAGGGTCAGGGTCAGGGTCAAAGTAAGGGGCCTGCTCCTCCCAATATCACAAACACAGGTCAGCTCCGTCAAACGTAGTCCGCCGCCATTGTCGGATCAACTCGAATTGCAGATCGATCGGCAATGTTAATGTTAACAGGCACAGCTTCTGGTTCGGTTTCAGATCGGTGTTGACGGGTTCAGGTTCTGGGTCATGTTCTAGTTCAGGTTCCGGTTAAGGTTCTGGATCAGTTTCTTGTTCAGTTTCTGGTTCAGGTTCAGGTTCAGATCGGTGTTGACTGGCTTCGTTCTGGTTGAGGTTCAGATCAGCGTTGATCTGTACCTCAGCTATAACGCTGAAACACTAAGGTTACTTAGCTATCGTGCTTCCTTTGGCTTGATTTGTATCGATTGGAATAATTCGTCCACCGATCTGTTGTTGCAGCGACCGGATTACCTCCATGCTTTACTTATAATCACTTTGGTTCATCCACTCGCACCTGGTTTCATCAAGTGATCCGCAAGCCACAAATTCACACTCAGGGATCACCAACCTTCACCAAGGGATCATCAAGCCACAAACTCACGCTCAGGGATCACCAACCTTCATTAAGTGATCCACAAGCCACCAACTCACGCTCAGCTTGCTGGACTACGAAGCCACTTCCTACTCGACCCCACACATACGGCCAGATAATTCATCATGCCTCATAAATATTAACACGCTACTTAATTAACCTTGAAGGTTCAGCATAATGGCATAGGGCACGATGACGTGCGCAGGCGGGAGCCACGTTTACGTCCGAATTATTTATTCACCTTCTCGCTCGTGCTGATAAACAATGGACGAATATCGTACGCTAGCATATACTTGTCACGAACACGTTGAATTTGTTTTTGAATTTATTTCAATTTGAATACATTTATCGAAAGCGCATTAATTTCTATCAAGACAAAATATGTGGCAAAAGAAATGAACCTCGGAACCTCGGAACCTCATGTTTGTGTTAATTGAGTGCTTGAGCAAACCAATTACATGCATCGTCAAGCCAGTAATACAACTGGCATATATCCAGATATTTCTACTCTGATTGAACTTAAATGGCTTAGTCCCTTTTCCAAATCATAGCCAATGTTGCCTGGCCAGTTTACACACAGCTCGCCCAATGGCTAATGAAGATCACCGTTCTCTTTCGCCAAGCCACCTCCCATATTTGTGTAAGTACTCACATCCCCATTAATCCTTTCTTTTTCCGGAACTTCTTGCGGTCGGAACCGAAACGTGCCTCCACCCACGATGTCCAAGTATTGAACACCCCACCACTTGAAGGATATATATATATATATATATATATATATATATATATATATATATATATATATATATAAAGCAGTGAACTATGTAACGTTGTCACGCGAAACCCAGAACACTAGTGTGACAGTTGATGGGTTCGCCTGGCGACACCATTGTCCCATTGGCGACACCAATACACTAGTTCCGCTGCCATTCGCGGCACTTGAGCCGCGACCACATACTCGACATCCTACCGGTCTGCTCAATATTCCAGCTGGATTCCGGCCGAGAGGAATTCGCCCGGTCGCTGCCGCACCCAGCCATACCCCGCCAATTCCCGCCACCGCCGGCCGTTGTGGCGCGGGAACGCCGACCGCGCCGCCGCGTATTTTTATTTGTTCTCCGGCCGGCACCTGGCCGCGGCTGCCGCCTCCCGCCAATTTCCGCCATCTCCCGCCAACCGCTGAGTCGGCGTCGGCGGCCGGCTCCGGGGAAGCGGCCACTAAATCATGTCGGCCGCCGTCGCCGCGTGGGGCGAGCGGTCGTCTCGCGACCAGCGGCGACGCGACTGGGGCGGCCGCTGGCGGAGAATGGGTGCCGGACGGCGGAGGATGGGTGCCGAACGACCGTTGGCTGGTGGCGGGCCGCTGGCGGAGACTGGGTGCTGGACGGCGGAGAGTGGCGGCCGCTGGCGGAGACTGGGTGCTGGACGGCGGAGAGTGGCGGGCCGCTGGCGGAGACGGGGTGCTGGACGGCGGAGAGTGGCGGGCCGCTGGCGGAGACTGGGTGCTGGACGGCGGAGAGTGGCGGGACGCTGGCGGAGACTGGGTGCTGGACGGCAGGGCGGCGAGGGGTGCCGGACGGCGGGAGTGGCGGGCGCTGGCGGAGACTGGGTGCTGGACGGCGAGAGTGGCGGGCGCTGGCGGAGACTGGGTGCCGGACGGCGGAGAGTGGCGGGCGCTGGCGGAGACTGGGTGCTGGCGCGAGAGTGTCGAGAGTGGCGGGACGCTGGCGGAGACTGGGTGCTGGACGGCGGAGAGTGGCGGGCCGCTGGCGGAGACTGGGTGCTGGACGGCGGAGAGTGGCGGGCCGCTGGCGGAGACTGGGTGCTGGACGGCCCAGAGAGGCGGGCCACTACCGAAGGTTGCAGTGAGCGAGGGGACTGCCCGGCATATCGCGGTACATCTGGCGAGATGCCATTCTTTTGCGGTTTTCTTTGTTCCTGACCACCTGCCTAGACCGGCGCCTCACCATATCACACACCACACCGCACACTACACTTCACCACACACTACACCACACCACACACTTCACCCATCACACCACACACTACACACTACATCACACCGCATCACAATAAACGGAAACACTGCTTCCGTAGGCGAACAAACATCTACTCACACACGTGGATCAGCGGAAGTGAACTGACGTCACCTCACACGCATGGATCAGCAACACGTTTGCCGATTTCCCGAAAAGCTGTCTGCAGCGACCAGAAATGTCTGGGCCCATGCCGTACGCAGCATATCACAGTACAATGATGCCCACGAGATAGCCATGGGCGGCGTCAGAGCGAGGGAATGGGGAGGGGGTCGACGTTTAGCGCGTCCCCCGGCCATCGTAAACCTTAGCGCAAAGCCTTCTGCGTGGTATGGAAATACTCGATACGAAAGCCCTCGTATCCTCCTATCCAATGTTCGTAGCGATGTCGATATTGGCAATGATGGTGATTTGGCAGAGCGGGAGCCACCCAAGAGGAGCAGCATATCTCGTGTTAATGCTGATATGTTAGAGCAGCGGTTCCTCACTTCTTCCGGCCCTTCCCTTTTCACTTGTGGTGCATGTCTGTATTGCCTCTTGCTGTGCATCGTTATCAATGCACCATATGCTACACCTTGTCGTGCGCTTGCTCAGTGTTCTAATTTCCCCCATTCGGTGTTCCAGCCAACGAGCAGAAGCATAGCACAAAAGCATACAGGACTGATAACACAACTGAAACACGCGCACTACATTCATCTGCAGGTAACTGGCGCGATGTAAGGCTTACACCCTATTGCTATCGGCGTACAAATTACACAAAATAGAGGTAGCTAATGCGATGTCAGGTTTCCACAATAACGTCATCGGCTCACAAAGCGAAGTTGCGCGTGTTGAGAAAGTGGTATTCAACAAACAAAAAAGAACACCATTGGCATGGCATAAGCTCACCGGTAGAATCTCTGTTGATCATCGGCGTCTTGTTGCACATATTTCTTCTTTGATTTGGCTGACATCTGGGATATGCTTATTTTCTATCTACACAGATGCCTTGGATTCTTGTGGCACCGGAACCGAAGCACAGTAGCAGTGTAGTACCCGTGCTACTGCTACTGCTACTGCTACGCAGATGAAATGTGGCACATGGTGGCGATTTATTTCATTTGATTATTTATCCCATTCGACCTAGGCGTTGGGATAAGCGTGAGAGGGATGGATGGACAACTCTTCTCGAGCTGTTGATGGTTCGCATTAAATTAGTCGTACGGTGTTTGATGAGTTACCACATGTCTGAGCCACGTCACACTAAACTACATCCCTTCATATCATCTCCTGCGACAGAGGTGGAGAAGAACAACGTCTGGAATTCCCGTGCCAAATTCGGATTTCATCGAATATGGATTGGATCGTCCGTAGTGTTTTGATTGTAGTTCCGGATATACATTGGATTTAGGATCGATCTCGCAGCTGTTTTGATGACCTCCGTTTGTTGTGATGACCAATTTTTTCTTCTTCGAACGAGTTGCATTTGGATGACCGTTCCGTGCATCCATATATTTATATTTGAAATGGCTCGGATATGGATTGGATATAGATTGGATATTGATTGACCTTCACAGATCCAGGTTGGATTGAATCATGGGATTTCAATCCATGTTAAGTTCTTGTCAGAAGCCGCATTTTGTTCATCCAGCGGCCGCCAGGTGCCGAAGCCGTTGCGGCAGACCAAGCTGAAGCCGTTGTGACAGACCAAGCTGAAGCCGTTGTGGCGGACCAAGCTGAAGCCGTTGTGATAAACCAGGCCCTAGTCTTTGTGGCAGACCAGGCCGTAGACGTTGTGGCGGACCAAGCTGAAGCCGTTGTGGCGGACCAAGCTGAAGCCGTTGTGGCGGACCAAGCTGAAGCCGTTGTGGCAGACCAAGCTGAAGCCGTTGTGGCAGACCAAGCTGAAGCCGTTGTGACTGACCAAGCTGAAGCCGTTGTGGCGGACCAGACTGAAGCCGTTGTGACTGACCAGGACTCTGCTAGCAACGGGCGCCGGCCGGCTGCCTGGCCAGCAGCCGTCACGAGACTCGCCCGGCAGGTATTCCGGCCACTGCAGCCGCCTTCATGAGCATCCATCCGGGCACGACAAGTGATGCAAACCTGCACAGCCGACGATCCAACACAGAAATCAGCCGCGTCACGCCAGTTCCTTCCAGCACGACGCTCTCTCGAACCACGTTGATCTGCATCGGCTTCCGTTGCAGTCTGGCACAGTTCAGGAAGTGCTGATGTCCCAGCGGACGTGTGGGCTCCTCAGGCGGAAGTGCGGACGCCGTTCCTCTGTCACCGGCCGAGACTGTTGGCCTTGGTTGGCATCACTGGGCTTCGTTGGAACGTCGGGTGTTGGAACTCATGCACGGTGTACTGGGAGGTACTCAGTGAGTGTCGATGTACTGAGAGGTACTCAGTGAGTGTCGATGTACTGAGAGGCACCCAGTGAGTGTCCATGTACTGGGAGGCACCCAGTGAGTGTCCATGTACTGGGAGGTACCCAGTGAGTGTCGATGTACTGGGAGGCACCCAGTGAGTGTCGATGTACTGAGAGGCACCCAGTGAGTGTCGATGTATGAGCACCCTGAGAGGCACCCAGTGAGTGTCGATGTACTGAGAGGCACCCAGTGAGTGTCCACGCTGCTGCTTGCGTGCACTTCGATACCGCTCCAGGTTCAGTACAAATAAATAGTCCGGCTAAATTGTTGATTAGGTTGAAGAAAGGGATACAAACCAATGTTTACCCTCAGTATTACTTTAAGATAATGTAAGATATGAAGAAACCTTGCATATGGCAAGACACCTAGCATGTGGAAGCGTACGATACCACAAATAACATATGTGGTATTATATGTCGACATGAATTTGAATGAGCTATATGTTCATATATAAATATATATGTATCAATTTTAATTATATGTTGATATTTGGCATGAATTATATGTTGATTCATATAAACATGATACGAAGCCAAAGATTCTGTTTAGGGAAGCTGTCGTAAACATGAAATGAGGCCAAAGATACAGTTCAGAGAAGCTGCCGCAAACACGACAATGCATGCCAAGGGCAGCACCGCCTTTCAACTTCATGCAGCTAACAATACAACGGATGCAAGATGAGCTGTGCGAACCATTTCCTACTTGGCAGTGCGCCAGCTACACCACACCATGTAGCTGGTGCTACAGGAGCATGCATGTAGCACCAGCATCGCCAATGCTCCAGCTACATCATGTAGCTTGCGCTACAGCGGCGGTCAATACCAATGTTTAGGAGTGGATATCTAAATGCAATATCGAAACAGATAACTGTTGCTGTTGGTACACCATCAGCGTACAAAAGGAGAATAATTTGTAAATCAGCATTCCGACGTGCCAGTGAATGAACTGAGCAAAACAACGTAGGCTGGTAAACACCAATCACCTGGAAGTGATCAGGACGCGAGTAAAGCGATAGTAGATCACCGTTTCTTCAGACGAGGACGGTCATTACCTCCATATCGCCTAGCGAATGCACGCAGACTAATGCGAGTAACAACATCACTCATGCTAATGTTGGCGAATACAGGTGGATAAATGCCTTTGATAGAGGATGCGATGTTCGGAAAACATCAGATGCGTATGGTAGGCAAAGCATACAGGAATGTTCAGCTTACCACATAAACTCCATTTCCATTGTACGACTACTCACACCGTAGGTGTTCAGGTAAACAGGTGTGCTGGTCCTTTCACCATCCATCACCTAGCTACACAGGAAGCAGGCACGGACAGATGGCGCTGCAATGGTCTTTTGGCCGCCGACCTACTGACGACTTCCGCACCTAAGCATGACATGACATGCCATGACATAGCGACACACGCTGCACGCGGTCCTCTGCACCAAAGTTGGTCATTGGTTTTACGACACATCGACCATTGAGTCATGTAGCGTCGCCAATCTCTCACGCCGATTGGCTGCGGGCGAAGAGTAGCGACAGCTGAGACTCGAACCCACAACCTTTCGATTGTGAGACGAGCAACTTACCCCCAGACTACTCATCCCCTCCTCTGCACCAAAGCATGACATGACATGACACATATCGACACACGCTGCACACGGTTTCGACTGACGACGTCCCTCATTCAGCCCCACCCACTCACCGAACCAAAACAAATGTGTGTACGCAAAGTGCTGACGCAACATTTGCTTCGCATTCTACACGTTCCAAGCTGCACATCGCTATATCACGCGAACAATGATCACCCCAACTGTCCGAGTACATTGTCCCGCTCATCCACCGGGCCGGCCACATCCACAGGCCTCGCCTTTGATACCTGGCAGCTGCAGGCGATCCATAGCGTCAGCCGCTGAGCTGGCTGACAACAAAGCCGGAGCGAACACCTCGTGTCCGGTGTTCAGTTGCTGACCAGTCAGTGGCTGCTCCTCCCGTCCATGACGTCATCACAAGAGCATGCGCGGGCACCAGCACCAGAAGAGCTTCCAGACATGAGAGCAACACAAAGGCTTCTCCCGACATGAAAGCACCCTCTGCGCTGCAAGTATAAAACGCCACGAACTAAGTGGTATACGATATAGGATATAAACGCATGGAAAATAAGATATAAGCGTGCCAACGATAAACGTAGCAACCGGTGCGAGCCGCACATGCCTACCCGGAACGACATCTCACCAGACACCCCCCCTCCCTGAGTTAAGAACCCCCCTCCCTGAGTTGAGACGCCGTCGAAGCTGCCGTGAAGCGTGTGACGAGGTGGCAGGGATGCGAGATATTCGCCGTCACGATCCGCACGCCGAATAGAGCAACGATAGCTCACGCGACAGTCCTTGGCAGGAGCAGTCTGATGGAGCAGTCTGACGTGGCAGGAGCAGCCTGATGGAGCAGTCTGACGTGGCAGGAGCAGTCTGGTGGAGCAGTCTGATGGAAAGTCTGATGGAGCAGTCTGACCTGGCAGGAGCAGCCTGATGGAGCAGTCTGACGTGGCAGGAGCAGCCTGATGGAGCAGTCTGATGGAGCAGTCTGATGGAGCAGTCTGATGGAGCAGTCTGATGGAGCAGTCTGATGGAGCAGTCTGACGTGGCAGGAGCAGCCTGATGGAGCAGTCTGACGTGGCATGAGCAGCCTGATGGAGCAGTCTGACGTGGCAGGACAGCCTGATGGAGCAGTCTGATGGCGGAGCAGCCTGATGGAGCAGTCTGACGTGGGGAGAATCTGATGGAGCAGTCTGACGTGGCAGGAGCAGTCTGATGGAGCAGTCTGACGTGGCAGGAGCAGTCTGATGGAGCAGTCTGACGTGGCAGGAGCAGCCTGATGGAGCAGTCTGACGTGGCAGGAGCAGTCTGATGGAGCAGTCTGACGTGGCGAGGACAGTCTGATGGAGCAGTCTGACGTGGTAGTGAGGAGTCTGATGGAGCAGTCTGATGGAGCAGTCTGATGGAGCAGTCTGATGGAGCAGTCTGATGGAGCAGTCTGATGGGGCAGTCTGATGGAGCAGTCTGACGTGGCAGGAGCAGCCTGATGGAGCAGTCTGACGTGGCAGGAGCAGTCTGATGGAGCAGTCTGACGTGGCAGGAGCAGCCTGATGGAGCAGTCTGACGTGGCAGGAGCAGTCTGATGGAGCAGTCTGACGTGGTAGGAGCAGTCTGATGGAGCAGTTTGATGGGGCAGTCTGATGGAGCAGTCTGACGTGGTAGGAGCAGTCTGATGGAGCAGTCTGATCCGCCGGAGCGGTGCCGAGAGTGGCCGTGATCGACAGCCCCACGAGCAGTGTGCGCCGCCGAGGCGTGAAAACGCGCGCAATGTGTGCAATTTCTGTAAATGCATGGCATATCTTTGGTTGAATGCATGGCATATATTTAGTATAAATGCATGGCATACATTTAGGATAAATGCATGGCATACCTTTGGTTTAAATGCATGGGATACATTTGGTTTAAATGCGTGGCATACATTCGAGTGCAGCAGACATAACTGTGTGGTGCTCCACTATGACCCCCGAATGAGCTGAGACAAATTGTGCGCAGCCAGGAATTCAGGCACCATTTATGTCTGTCATGCATGCTTTCGAATAAGATGGGGGATGCGACTAAGAACAGTCTCGGAAACATTGGGATCCACACAGCGCTTGCGAAGCGGCACTGCGACCGACGTCCGGAGTGGTGTCGACTGTCCCCGGAGTGGTGTCGACTGTCTCCGGAGTGGGTGTCGACGGTGTCCAGAGTGGTGTCGATAGTCTCCGGAGTGGTGTCGACGGTGTCCGGAGTGGTGTCGACGGTGTCCAGAGTGGTGTCGATAGTCTCCTGAGTGGTGTCGACTGTCTCCGGAGTGCTGTCCTGACCGATGTGTCTGAGTGTTCGGCAGTGTCCGGAGTGGTGTCGACGTCTCCGGAGTGTCCGGAGTGGTGTCGACTGTCTCCGGAGTGGTGTCGACTGTCTCTGGAGTGGTGTCGACAATGTCCGGAGTGGTGTCGACTGTCCCCGGAGTGTCCTGAGTGGTGTCGACAGTGTCCTGAGTGGTGTCGACAGTGTCCGGAGTGGTGTCGACAGTGTCCGGAGTGGTGTCGATAGTCTCCGGAGTGTTGTCGACAGTGTCCGGAGTGGTGTCGACAGTGTCCGGAGTGTTGTCGACAGTACCCGAGTGGTGTCGACAGTGTCCGAGTGGTGTCGATAGTCTCCGGAGTGTTGTCGACAGTGTCCGGGTGGTGTCGACAGTGTCCGGAGTGTGTCGACAGTGTCCGAGTGGTGTCGATAGTCTCCGGAGTGTTGTCGACAGTGTCCGGTGGTGTCGACAGTGTTCGGAGTGTTGTCGACAGTACCCGGAGTGGTGTCGACAGTGTCCGAGTGGTGTCGACTGTCCGGAATGTGCCGATGGTGTCCGGAGTGGTGTCGACAGTGTCCAGAGTGTTACAGTATCCAAAGGGTGTCGACAGTACCCGGAGTGGTGTCGACAGTGTCCGGAGTGGTGTCGACAGTTCCGGAGTGTTGTCGACAGTGTCCGGGTGGTGTCGACAGTGTCGATGGTGCCGATGGTGTCCGGGTGGTGTCGACAGTGTCCTGAGTGGTGTCGACAGTGTCCGGAGTGGTGTCGACTGTCCCCCGGAGTGTTGTCGACAGTGTCCGGCGAAAGTCTGACTCATCCCGATGGCCCGGTGACGAATCTGCTCGTCTATCAACACCGCGTCACACTCGGCGGCCAGCGGCGCGTGACTCAGAGCGGAGCGGACTACGTCACAGACGCCGCGTCATAGCTGCCAGGCGACCCATCCCAGTGTGCGATGCTCACCGTCCTAGGTCCTATCACATATCCTGTCATATCAGGTCGAGTCGGGCCCGGCTGGGGGTGGCGGCGGGTTGAATTGACAAGACACTTGTTATAGGGTTGGATAATAAACGACAACTTTGCACGGACAGATAGACGTGAGGAGTTACATTGGACAGTGACACGAGGTTGGTCCATGCTTTTGTACTCTCAGGCAGCTCAGCGCTGAGGAAAATCCCTCGGACAGGTCAAAGCTAATGCCAATCATTTCATCCTAGGACCACACAAGATTCACTCTCCTGCAGTCTCCCACAGCGTCTCCCCCGGCATCTCCCACGTCGCGCGCATCATCTGGGATGGCGTGAGCTGGGTTATTCGGCAGCATTGAGAAGCTTGTCTGAGGAGGCAGGATCGATTGTGAGGGGCTCGGGGGTTCGAGCCGAAGCGGCCTCCTCCAGGACGCTAGACCTGGCCACCACTGCATGACGAACCTGAATGAAGCCGGCCATGCAGCCCTTTGTTCGCAATTCCAACTGATCTGGCACGAAAATCAGCTGAGATCGGCTTTGTCAGGCTGGAATTCCAGTGCCATTCAACCGGTACTGTATGTCTGTCAATCTCCAACGTCACGCTCGCGTTCAAAACGCTGTTGTCCAATAGGTGGTGCTTGCTTATTGGTTTTACGACACGTCGACCGTTGAGTCATGCAGCGTCGCCAATCTCTCACGCCGATTGGTCGCGGGCGAAGAGTAGCGACAGGCGAGAATCGAACCCACAATCTTTCGATTGTGAGACGAGCAACTTACCCCTAGACTACTCGTCCCCTCCAATAGGTGAGACGCTATTTCCAAACGTCTTGAGCCGCATCGTCCTCTGCATAGAATATCGTGCGTCTCCGGTGGTGCGGACCTGTTCGTTATTTCACATTTATGCACGGCCAGCTGTAGACGTTCTGCCACCACTCTGATGAGTGCGGGACACCTGACACTTAGCACTCATCACTTAACACGCCGGCACCTGTTAGCGGCATGTACTTGCGTTTTGACTACAGGCACGTGCCAAGAAAAATCATAGTTTGGCATGTTGACATTACCTGAAGTCTAGACAGAAGCAGTCAGAAGATCATCTGTATCGGACAAACATGGCCTATCAGCCAGTGTCGTTGCCCATGGCCTATCAGCCAGTGTCGTTGCCCATGGCCTGTCAGCCAGTGTCGTTGGCCATGGCCTATCAGCCAGTGTCGTTGGCCATGGCCTGTCAGCCAGTGTCGTTGGCCATGGCCTGTCAGCCAGTGTCGTTGACCATGGCCTATCAGCCAGTGTCGTTGGCCATGGCCTGTCAGCCAGTGTCGTTGAGGTGTCGTTGGCCATGGCCTGTCAGCCAGTGTCGTTGCATGGCCTACAGCCAGTGTCGTTGGCCATGGCCTGTCAGCCAGTGTCGTTGGCCATGGCCTGTCAGCCAGTGTCGTTGGCCATGGCCTGTCAGCCAGTGTCGTTGACCATGGCCTGTCAGCCAGTGTCGTTGCCCATGGCCTGTCAGCCAGTGTCGTTGGACATGGCCTATCAGCCAGTGTCGTTGACCATGGCCTGTCAGCCAGTGTCGTTGGACATGGCCTATCAGCCAGTGTCGTTGGCCATGGCCTGTCAGCCAGTGTCGTTGGTCATGGCCGATCAGCCAGTGTTGTAAAACTGAACGAGCATCAGACAGTCTTCCACACAGCTGCACCGACCTGCCAGTAAAAAGCAGCACAACGGAACCGAGTGTTCTTTGCTGTTTAAGGCGATTTGATGGATAGCGGTGGTGATGGTGGATTTGACGTGAATTCATAACGATGGCGGGCGATATTGGCGCGCCCTTTTCAGATATTCACCGCACTGCATGTCCAGATAACCTCGTATCAGTAAACGCTGGCAGTTCTCTCCGGAAGCAAATAAAAACTGTCCGACAGTAACTGGCAGGGTTTACCATTTGGAGGACATCAATCGCTACCGCCTGCTCTCCCTGATCGTCAGCAGTGCGTAGCTTAGTGTTTGGAGGGGCTGTATTGTAAGGCTGGGCTGTATTTCGGGGGAGTTGGGGTGGGACGGAGAGAGGGAGGGAGGTGGAGAGAGAGAGCGAGAGCGGAAAGAGGAGAAATAGAGAGAGAGGGGAGAAAGAGAGAGAGAGAGAGAGAGATATAGAGAGGAGGAAGAGGAGAAAGGAGAAAGATAGAGAGAGAGAGGCGAGAGGGGAGAGAGAGGCGTGGTAAGGTGCATGCATGATGCATACGACCACTGAGTCATGTAGCGTCGCCAATCTCTCACACCGATTGGTCGCGGGCGAAGAGTGGCGACAGGTGAGATTCGAACCCACAACCTTTCGATTATGAGACGAGCAACTTACCCCTAGGCTACTCGTCCTCAAATGCATGACGGTGCATGAAGGTGGCGTGGAAAGGAAAGAGGAAACATAGTGGCGGACGAACCAAACGTCTTTTGCTAGTCTTACTCCCCCGCAAGGCAAGGATAAAAAACTTTAACTGTCTCTTCAGAGGAGGCAGTTGAGCGGATCGCGCAAAATTGACTCCGCCTATTGGAAGCCCGTTTCTATGATCACATCTCTTGAAACTTCCGTGTTATTTGATAGTCATTCACCGTAGGCAGCTAAATATTCTCCTCGATACATCTTCTTGAGGTATGTTGACATTCCAATAGTCCCATCCGTCACATCGGAGTTCGACTATGACAAGCTTCTTAGACGTTGTTGGCCTGTTTGATGATGATTATGAATTATCTGTGAACGTAGCGAATCATGATTAAAGCGTTCACTAAAATTTCCTGCTATTACAAATTGCGCACACAAGTCGCATAACCGAACTGCAATAGACGATATTCTGTCGTCGATAGACCTGTACCACCTATAATTAGCTCAATATCTCGCATACTCCTCAGTGTGGTATATGCACATGTCATGTCGATCCTCGATTAATGGCACATATCAAAAAGTCGGACTGAAATAATGGCACCCACATATAGTGCGCAGTGACATTGCCGAGGTCAGAGGTCAGAGGGCACACCGCAACAGACGTGGCGCGCCGAGCCTGGTTAGTGGCGCAATGCCCAGGCCTCCGGAGTGCATCGCATTAGCATTGTTTGGTGTGGGCCGGCCGACCTTGGGCCGGAATTTTGCGGCTGCATATTTCAGCCAGTTCGGCAGCAGCCACGGGCCCATGGGAGGGACGACTGGACCGGCTCTGGTCAGTGCCGGTCCACTCCTGGTCAGTGGCACTCCACTCCCGCCCCAGTCAGTGCCCCCCACCCACTCCGGTAGGGGTCAGTGTCACTCCACTCCTGGTCAGTGCCACTCCACTCCTGGTCAGTGCCGGTCCACTCCTGGTCAGTGTCACTCCACTCCTGGTCAGTGTCACTCCACTCCTGGTCAGTGGCACTCCACTCCCGGCCAGTGCCGCTCCACTCCTGGTCAGTGGCACTCCACTCCTGGTCAGTGTCGCTCCACTCCTGGTCAGTGTCACTCCACTCCGGGTCAGTGGAATTTCACTCCTGGTCAGTGGCATTCCACTACTTGGCAGTGCCACTCCACTCATGGTCAGTGTCACTCCACTCATGGTCAGTGTCACTCCACTCCCGGCACAGCCGTGGCATGTCCACTGTCCACGTGCACCAGCTGGACTGTATCCACTGTCCACACGGACCAGCAACCGCTAACCAAGTAAGGCTGAACATGGACAAAATTGTACTCACTATCAATTAAGCTGCCATTTGTGACGTCATAGCGGTCTGGCACTGGCTTTCCGCCTCAGTATTTCCTTAGGAGAGTGTAAAAGCACCTGCCAATTGGAAAAGCTTCTGCGAACGGCTGGAACGCCGAACAAGTTGAGGGTACATTTTAAAAAAAAAATTTAATCCGAGTTGTTGCTAGGGTGGCTGAGGAGCCAGGGTTCCATCGCTAAGCAGAGCTTGTTGCGTGAACCCTGGCCCCACCACCCGATCCATGAATTCCAGTTCAACGGCAGAATTTAGACCGAAAGTTTAACGTGCCGTCAATGCTCCGACACGGCCGCCCGTAGCTGGTCCCCGGCCTTATCGGGCCACTGCCAACTGACACTCCGGCCGGGGCTAAATGCGAGCGCGCGGGGCGACTCGAACCCTGTGTTGCCAGTACAGGGGAGACCAGTGCAGGCCAGCGCTCTAACCAACTGAGCTACCGGGGCGGCCAAATGATGTGCCAAATGAGTTAAAATGATGTCCGAATTTGCATAGTTTCGTATGCATGATGCATTTTCTGTGCTTGAGCTGGAATTGGCTCAGCCGATATCCACGCAAAGATCGGGGAAGGTGTCACGCGTACACGCACTCCTGCTCTGATATCGCCAGCCAGCGGCTGCACCATAGCTCAACATTTGGACCCCGTACGCCAGCACACTCGGTATCTATCCACGCAATAAACAAATGCATTACGAAGAGGACACGAACAGTGAAGTTCACCTGACCTGTGTTGAGGACACGAGCAGTGAAGGTCACCTGACCTGTGTTGAGGACACGAGCAGTGAAGGTCACCTGACCTGTGTTGAGGACACGAGCAGTGAAGGTCACCTGACCTGTGTTGAGGACACGAGCAGTGAAGGTCACCTGACCTGTGTTGAGGACACGAGCATTGAATATCACCTGACCTGTGTTGAGGACACGAGCAGTGATGATCACCTGACCCGTGTTGAGGACACGAGCAGTGAAGGTCAGGTCAGGTCAGAGGACCTGTGTTACGGGAGGATGCCATCAGTGCAGGTCGCCTGTGTTGCGGGAGGCGACAATCACGTCTCCCCCTCCCCTCCCCCCGCAGCGGCCGTTCTCCGCCGTTCAGCTCGGATGTGACCCCGCTGAGAAGGGAGGGGCGAGCTTCCATCGGATGTGACCGGCGCCCACGTGTGCACAACCGACTCAGCATCACCAGCTGGACACAGGAGCGGCGCCGGCGCCAAGGTCAGCCGGGCCGACCCGGCCGGCGCCGACAGAGGCGAGCTGCACCGTACACCGTCCACTGTGCACGACACGCCTCGGTGCACGGTCGGCGTGCAGGTGCGGCCGATACAATCGCAGCGGCGTCTGCCGCTGCTGCCGCTGCCGCTGCTGCTGCTGCTGCCGCCGCCGCTGCTGCTGCCGCCGCCGCCGCCGCCGCTGCGCCGCGGCTGGCCGTGGATGTGGAGACGAGGCCGCTGAGCGCGCCCGACTGTTGTGTCTGCCGCCCGGTCGTGGCTCGGGGTTCGGCTCTCTTTGTTTGTCGCCTGTTGACGCGAGTCGAACTACTGGCACGTGACAGTGCATGCACACATGTGCACTGTCGACGGCGGTGCGGCATGGTTGTCGGCATTGTGCATTACAGGCTAGTTGGTGATTGGTCTTGGTGGTGGATTGGAGTTTAGGGGCGCGTCGACATCAAGGGTCACTTTGCGCCCATTTGGTGATTGGTCTTGCGACACGTCTCGACCGTTGAGTCATGTAGCGTCGCCAATCCCTCACGCCGATTTGCCGCGGGCAAAGAGTAGAGACAGTAAGCATTGCAGCCTAGAGACGCGTGTACATTTAGATGTGGTGCCGCTTAGCCGCTTGATGCTACAGTTATGCGAGATGTTCCGTCCAAGAAGTTGAAGCTTCTATATGTCTATTCGAATACTTCGCACACCTTGGGTGTCAAGCTGCATTATTTCAGAACTGATTCGAATGTGCGACATCCAAGAGATGTTTTGTGTGAGACACCGAGAGACCAAGATACAGAGAGACAAAGAGACCGAGAGAACTGAGAGACGGGAGGCTGAGCCACCGCAGTGCCGGCGCACATCACATGATTTCTCAATTATTCTGACGCACCCGATATGATCCAGTTCGGTGCGTGCATATATACCGGGGTTTGTGTGTGATCCAGTTCGGTGCATGCATATACACCGTGGTTTAGTTGTGATCAAGTTCGGTGCATGCACATGTATCATGGTTTGTGATTTGATCCAGTTCGGTGGTTGTCAATTTATGCACCTGCATACGACGTGATCCACGGGACTGCATTTACGACGTGATCCGGTTAGATGCATGCCCAGCGCCCACGTGCACACGACGTTGTCCCGAAATTTTCTCCGCGAGATAAGCTAACTGACGATCCTCAGCAGCGCTGATCCAGCGGTCCACCGGCCTGTTTCGGGCGCGTCGTGACGTCACTGCTGAAGAGGCACGAGAGCCGCGTGCGCGGTGTTTAAAATGAAACATTCTCTCAGTGATCAGTGAAACACACGTGATCCTCTCCAACTCTCCCGGACACGTGACCCCCTCCCATTCTCCCGGACACGTGACCCCCTCCCATTCTCCCGGACACGTGACCCCCTCCCATTCTCCCGGATAGGTGACCCCTTCCCTTTCTCCCAGATATGTGACCCACTCTCCCAGATACGTGACCCCCTCACCACTCTACCTCTCCTGGATACGTGCTTGCAACGGAGTCTCGAACAAATAGCTGCACCTCCTGTAAAAGGCGTTGCGAAGGCGCTATACTAAAAATGCTGTCCAGCACGGGCCGGACCATATTCTTGACCTCTGCGGTTGAAGTCCTGGGACACGTCCGGCTGTCCCGGGCTCTTCAGCGCTCGTCCAGCCACTCGTGTCTGGGCACGGAGCGGACCGGTACAGTTTGGTCATGTCCGAACAAACTGCGACTGGTTCAGCGCCACGAAGGTGGTCCATACGCCGTTTGTTTGTTTGTTTATTGGGTGGTTCACGACGCACTTTATACACATTCACGGCTAATGGCGCTGCCACATTGTTTCGCCGGTGGGCCGCGGGATTGGGAAATGTCCCGAGCGGCGTGAGTGTCGAACCCGGGACCTTTGGTACCCAGAGCCGAACACCTTTACCACCCGGCCATACCCGCCCCTGGTCTATACGCCGCTTCGCCACGCCAGTATCTTGTTTTAATCGGTTGTGTTCTCCACCAGTGGCAGCAGGGACTCAGCATGGTCTCTCAGCTGTGCCTAGCTAGGTTCCGTCGATCTCTCAGTCACGTGTCCTCTGCCACCTATGGCGGTCCTCAAAGGCCTCCCTTGTATTTTAGCTTAGGAGCGCATCGACTGCATGGACCTCCCTCTTATGGGGCTCAGGATTCCCTTATAGCGCCCCAGCACTAGTGAGATCTGGAACTAAGAAGCGGCACTGGTGCTACCCGATGCACCCATCGGAGTCGATGCTGCCTACCAGGTCCCGTACTTTTCTGTGCACATCGTCTGTAACATCACCCTTTGCCTGTGCATGTGTTGTTCGGTCACCCACCTCCCCTTTTGTCCGCTCACATGGCGCTGGCTTCTGGGTACTACGACTCACCAGTCGGTCTGCGGGTCGGATGTGGAAATGAAGGAAGTGTCCCCGATAAGGCACACTAAGGCTTCGCTCTCCTCCCGGGAATGGTTATCCGAGCAGGACTTCTCGACTCCCGTCCCCGCCCCCCCCCCCCTGCTGCGAGCTACATTCAGACACATTGCCAGCCAGGGCTCCTCTCCCCTCGATAGTGTTCCGGCTGACTGCTCGCACTGCCGGTCGGTGTTTTTAGGTCAGGGTTCACTACCCTGTCCTTCGTAGCTTTGCTGAGGCTCCCGCGCCCTGATCGATCTCTTTCACTCGTAAGTTCCGTAATTGCTCGAGTTATTGGCTGTTCGTGTGGGAGTGAAAATTGATTACGTCATTACGAGCGCAAGCTTGGCAGCATTCGGAGTCCTGCCAGATTTATTGATCACCCACACGTAACTATGTCTGGCTTGGTGTCTGGCTTGGTTTGCCCTGGTCCGGCCTGATTTAAAGTTGGCAGACTTGTTGATTACCTTCACATACCTACCTGGCTTTTCCTGATTTGACCTGGTTTGTTCTGCCTTTTGCATTCCAATTTTGATCTGCGCAACTCGCGAGTTCTGGTACTTTGCCGCCGACTTCTGGTTAATTTCTGCTATTCTGTGATCGCTGTAGCGACTTCGGGTTGCCCTTCACCCTCGTCAATTTCACACTCATTGCCAGAGGGGTGATGGATCACCTCCCAGTAACAGCACGACTGACGACCAGAGGGGTGATGGATCACCTCCCAGTAACAGCACGACTGACGGCCAGAGGGGTGATGGATCACCTCCCAGTAACAACACGACTGACGGCCAGAGGGGTAATGGATCACCTCCCAGTAACAGCACGACTGACGGCCAGAGGGGCGTTGGATCACCTCCCAGTAACAGCACGACTGACGACCAGAGGGGTCATGGATCACCTCCCAGTAACAGCACGACTGACGGCCAGAGGGGCGTTGGATCACCTCCCAGTAACAGCACGACTGACGACCAGAGGGGTCATGGATCACCTCCCAGTAACAGCACGACTGACGGCCAGAGAGGTCATGGATCACCTCCCAGTAACAACACGACTGACGGCCAGAGGGGCAATGGATCACCTCCCAGTAACAGCACGACTGACGACCAGAGGGGTAATGGATCACCTCCCAGTAACAGCACGACTGACGGCCAGAGGGGTCATGGATCACCTTCCAGTAACAACACGACTGACGGCCAGAGGGGTAATGGATCACCTCCCAGTAACAGCACGACTGACGGCCAGAGGGGTGATGGATCACCTCCCAGTAACAGCACGACTGACGACCAGAGGGGCGTTGGATCACAACCAAGTGACACAGAAACACTGTGTGGCTTCTGGTATTTGCTCATGTTCACAGAATATGCAAATACACTTGAAAAGCGGTGTTCACATCTGTCGAGTGTTCACGCCTGGCGAATGTTCACATGTGTCGAGTGTTCACGCCTGTCGATGTTCACATGTGTCGAGTGTTCACGCCTGTCGATGTTCACATGTGTCTAGTGTTCACGCCTGGCGAATGTTCACATGTGTCGAGTGTTCACGCCTGTCGAATGTTCACATGTATCAGGCGTTAGCGCCTCCGCGACATTTGAGGATTGTCGTTGGACCAACGCTTCAGGGCACCATTAACGGAACAATGCGGGTCATTCTCTGAGGCCCTATATCTTCCCATCTGCTGCTTTGGAAATAATAAATACCCTTGATAAATGGTCGTTATCAGCTGGGATCTTTGGCCCATGATTCTCTGTCAGGCATGCGAGGGGCACCATTTGCCTGGCGATAGGCCTTCCTCTGTCGTCGGGGTGCGTCTAGTGACAGGATCTCGCCGCATTCCGAATGCTTCAAGTAATAGGTTTTCCCGCCTTTCAGTGGTGACTGGTTCGCGCCGTTTTTTGGCACGTCGTCCCGCGGTCGGGGGGACGGCACAATAGCCACCGCAGTCAACCTGACAACAACCCAACATGCGTAGCCAACCTGCCAACCAAACCATCCTGCCAACCACCCAGACAACCCCAACAACCCCAACCGCCATATACATCCTGCCAACCAAACCAACCTGCCAACCAAACCAACCTGCCAACCAAACCAACCTGCCAACCAAACCAACCTGCCAACCAAACCATCCTGCCAACCAAACCACCTCCAACCAAACCAACCCACCAACCTGACAACAAACCAACCTGCCAACCAAACCAACCAAACCACCTGCCAACCAAACCAACCTGCCAACCAAACCAACCTGCCAACCAAACCAACCTGCCAACCAAACCAACCTGCCAACCAAACCATCCTGCCAACCAAACCATCCTGCCAACCACCCAGACAACCCAAACAACCCCAACCGCCATATACATCCTGCCAACCAAACCAACCTGCCAACCAAACCAACCTGCCAACCAAACCAACCTGCCAACCAAACCAACCTGCCAACCAAACCAACCTGCCAACCAAACCAACCTGCCAACCAAACCATCCTGCCAACCAAACCAACCTGCCAACCAAACCAACCTGCCAACCAAACCAACCTGCCAACCAAACAAACCTGCCAACCAAACCAACCTGCCAACCAAACCATCCTGCCAAACACCCAAACAACCCAGACAACCCCAACCGCCGTATACAACCCAAACCACCACGATAACGCCAACCACCCCAGTAAATCCCAACCACCCCCATCAACCCCAACTGTTGTAGACAACCTCAACCAGCCCGATAACGCCGACCACCCAGACAACCCCAGCCACCACGACTACCCAAACCACCACGACTACCCAAACCACCACGTCTACCCAAACCAACACAACCCAACCCAACCACCCGGGCAACACCAACCACCACGACCACCCAAACCACCACTACAACCTCAACTACTACTACAACCGCAACCACCACGACAACCATACCACGAAAACCACAACCATGACAACCACAACCATGACAGCCACAACCACAACCACGACAACCACAACCACTATAACTCCAACCACCACTACTCCAACCACATCGACGCACAACAGAAGGCGTCCTACAAGCATTGTTGTAATTGATTACTGTTCTTGTAATTGTTCTTGCTGTGCGTACTGCGAGGTCGGGCCAGATACGTTCCCTGCATTACATCCCTACCCCTACATCCCTGTATTATCCCTACACCCTCATCTCATGCACATTTCCATTGGTGTTTTGTTATCATGGTCAGCTCAGACCCGACCTGAAACTGCGGCAATCCTCACAGGTACACTCAGCCGTCCACCACAGCCTATCAATCTTCACAGGTACAGCGCCCATCCGTCCACCACAGCCTGGCAATCCTCACAGGTCCAGCGACCGACCGACCCCCACAGCCTGGCAATCCTCACAGGTCCAGCGACCGTCCGTTCACCACAGCCTGGCAATCCTCACAGGTCCAGCGACCGTCCGTTCACCACAGCCTGGCAATCCTCACAGGTACAGCGACCGTCCGTCCACCACAGCCTGGCAATCCTCACAGGTCCAGCGACCGTCCGTCCACCACAGCCTGGCAATCCTCACAGGTACAGCGGCCGTCCGTTCACCACAGCCTGGCAATCCTCACAGGTCCAGCGCCCATCCGTCCACAACAGCTTGGCAATCCTCACAGGTCCAGCGACCGCCGCCCCACCAAGCCCACACAGCCTGGCAATCCTCACAGGTACAGCCCGCCGCCCCACAGCCTGGCAATCCTCACAGGTCCAGCGACCGTCCGTCCACCACAGCCTGGCAATCCTCACAGGTCCAGCGACCGTCCGTTCACCACAGCCTGGCAATCCTCACAGGTCCAGCGACCGTCCGTTCACCACAGCCTGGCAATCCTCACAGGTCCAGCGACCGACCACCAGAGTTTTCGGCGGATTCGGTGCGTTTGCGCGTTCTTTTTTGCGCGTTTTTTGCGGCAAATTACGGGGGGATCATTATTACGGAGAATTATTCCGGGAAACATCATTACGGGGAATTATTACTGGGGGATCATAATTACGGGGCACGTCATTAGAAGAAGAGAAGCCGGTCACGACCTCCAGAGATGCCTGGCGAGGGGGGGGGGGGCAGGTCGCCAGCTATCCGGCCGAACGGCCACGCAGATCCCAGAGCCGAGCGCGCCGTATCGACAAATGGCCAATGGCTGTTATTCCGTACGACGAGACGACAAAAAGCGCGCGTAGCTCTCAGGCCGGCATGTTGGCATCTGGGCTAGCGGAGCGGAGTGCCACATGGAAGCGGGGGAGGGGGGGGGGGTCGGTGGCGTGGTGTGTCGCAGGCCACTCTGCCCAGTGCGTCTGTGATGATGCTGCAGCAGGAGAGCCGGGGGGGGGGCACACGCCAGTGGGCGGTACTGTGGTACACGTCATTGTGGCGGTACTCTGGTACTGGGGTACACGTTATTGGGGCGGTACCGTGGTACTGGGGTGCACGTTATTGGGGCGGTACTCTGGTACTGGGGTACACGTTATTGGGGCGGTACCGTGGTACTGGGGTACACGGTATTGGGGCGGTACTGTGGTAATGGGGAACACATCATTTGGGCGGTACCGCAATATTGCAATGCACGCAAGTGGGGCGGTGCTGGGGTAAATTATAACGGGTGTGAAAGGTACCCGGTTCCACCAGCGGAAGGTACGCGGTACCACGAGTTTCGCGATATTGTGGTACTGGGGTATACGTGACTGGGGCGGCAATGTGGCACTGGGGTACACGTCCCCACTCTACTGCACAGCCAGTGCTGTTGGTCGGACAGCCAGCTGGCTAACCCACACAGCCGGGGGCCAAATACGGGCGGGTATGGAGCCGCGAACGTAAGCTGGCCGGGACAGGGGGTGGTGGTGGGGGGGGGGACTGCAGCAGACACGTGGTTAAAAACACCCGACATATTCGGCATTGTTTTGCAAACTGATCGAAACCATGCAATGCTGGATGAGGCACGTCAGTTGACAACCAAAATACCACACCAACGCGAGTCGTTGACCTCTTCCAGGTCACTGCGGTCAGCGTCTAAGATCACCGCTGATGACTTCGCTTGCTTCCAGGATCGACTATTTGAAGTGGAACTATTCAAGGATGGGACTATTCGGATGATTAGTCACATTCCAACCAGGCGAGTTATAGTGCTTTGACGAGGTGGCAGCTTATCAGGGTTACATCAGTACGCCAAGATATGCACGCTCTCTCAGCCGTACTTAGTGCACTGCACTGTAATACGGGGTCAGTAGTTACCATCGCGAAACGCTACTACGCATGATGGTGCTTGGCTTCACGCTGTACCACGTAACGTTCGGCTTCATTTCGCAATCAAATTTGATAGTCTCGATGCCACGAAAATCCGACAATCGACTTGAAAATCAATCAGAGGACCCCGAGCGTGCGCCTCGCTTGAAAACGGGGAGAGTTCTCGTCAGCCTCCTGCGCCGGAGAAGGTGCAAACGTGTGCGCCGACAATGGTCAACGTCAAAACGCTACACAAGCCGGGACCAGCAGCCGCGCATCGGCGCCCTTCGCTCCGAAGCCTTCAAACCACGGGGAAAGTGAATCCCCTGCACAAAAATCGTCACGACATCTTGCGCGCGGCCCGGCGTTACATAACTGGCAGCGCAGCCGGTCAGACCGGCCACGTTATCGGACGCTCATCACGGCAACACACAGCACTGTCGACAATGTGGTCACATCCTGGTGTGAGCAGGATGCCACCACCATCGGCCAGGTCCGTGGCACCAACATGGGCCAGGTCCGTGGCACCAACATGGGCCAGGTCCGTGGCACCAACATGGGCCAGGTCCGTGGCACCAACATGAGCCAGGTCCGTGGCACCAACATAGGCCAGGTCCGTGGCACCACCATCGGCCAGGTCCGTGGCACCAACATGGGCCAGGTCCGTGGCACCACCACCGGCCAGGTCCGTGGCACCAACATCGGCCAGGTCCGTGGCACCACCACCGGCCAGGTCCGTGGCACCAACATGGGCGAGGTCCGTGGCAACCACCACCGATGCGCAGGTCACCATGGTGTACCACACAATGTGTCAGGTGACACCATGGTGTACCACACAGTGTGGGTCAGGTGGCACCATGGTGTACCACACAGTATGTGTCGGGTGACACCATGGTGTGACACACAGTATGTGTCGGGTGGCACCATGGTGTACCACACAGTATGTATCGGGTGGCACCATGGTGTACCACACAGTATATGTCAGGTGGCACCATGGTGTACTACACAGTGTGTCAGGTGGCACCATGCCAACCACACATGTGCCAGGTGACACCATGGTGTACCACACAGTATGTGTCAGGTGGCACCATGGTGTACCACACAGTATGTGTCAGGTGACACCATGGTGTACCACACAGTGTGTCAGGTGGCACCATGGTGTACCACACAGTATGTGTCAGGTGGCACCATGGTGTACCACACAGTATGTGTCAGGTGGCACCATGGTGTACCACACAGTATGTGTCAGGTGGCACCATGGTGTACCACACAGTATTATCGGTACCATGGTGCACCAGCATGTGTCAGGTGGCACCATGGTGTACCACACAGTATGTGTCAGGTGGCACCATGGTGTACCACACAGTATGTGGCAGGTGCCACCATGGTGTACCACACAGTATGTGTCAGGTGGCACCATGGTGTACCACACAGTATGTGTCGGGTGGCACCATGGTGTACCACACAGTATGTGTCAGGTGGCACCATGGTGTACCACACAGTATGTGTCAGGTGGCACCATGGTGTACCACACAGTATGTGTCAGGTGGCACCATGGTGTACCACACAGTATGTGTCAGGTGGCACCATGGTGTACCACACAGTATGTGTCGGGTGACACCATGGTGTACCACACAGTATGTGTCAGGTGGCACCATGGTGTACCACACAGTATGTGTCGGGTGGCACCATGGTGTACCACACAGTATGTGTCAGGTGGCACCATGGTGTACCACACAGTATGTGTCGGGTGGCACCATGGTGTACCACACAGTATGTGTCGGGTGACACCATGGTGTACCACACACTGTGAGTCAGGTGGCACCACGACAGTTGACAGTCAGTGGAATATCTCTGCATGACGTCACTGGACGGCGACCAATCGGAAGCAACCACCCTCCCCTCCGGTCCGGACCCAGTGACCTTTGCTTGGATCAGTCGGAGAGGGATATGCTGCGCGTTTGCTCATGTGCATTACGATGTGAACTGAGATCTAGGTGCGTGACAATGGCGTGGCTATTTTGTGCCGTGCTTGCATGCAACCTTCTGTCACATTATCGCCGCCAAATAATTTGACCGACGAAAAGGCGATCTGTTATATCGAAGTATACTTGTTGAGTGGATCTTAAGCTGTCCTCGAACGATACGAACTCCCTCCAGCTTCCCTCCAGTACGTGAGGATACGTCGGAGCCTTCACCCTTACTGAATACTGAATACTGGATACTGGATACTGGATACTGGATACTGGATACTGGATACTGGATACTGGATACTGGATACTGGATACTGGATACTGGAACTGATACTGATACTGGATACTGGATACTGAATACTGGATACTGGATACTGGATACTGAATGATCAATGTCGACATTCAGGTCCAGCGAACATGGTGCAGGATAACCAGAGCAGAACAACATGGACGCATAGGTCACTGTCCATGTGATTTCCACCGTTTGTTTATTGGGTGGTTCACGACGCATTGTATGCACATTCACGGCTAATGGCGCCGCCCACACTGTTTCGCCGCTGGGCCGCGGGATTGGGAAATGTCCCGAGCAGGGATATCACAGGTTACGTGATCGATATTTTATTCCTCACGTTATCATCATTATGCATGCATACCATTCACTTGCTCGTGAAACAGATTACTCGAAAACCTCCTGCGTTTCCAGCTGGACCATCTTCCTTGGCTACCACATTTCAACATCGATGTCCCAATGATATTTTCCTGTGCGAACCTTATGGATGTCATTACGGCGCTACAACGAGAGTCTCGGGCTGTCATGTCATTATCAGCATCAACCAGGTAGCATTATAATGAGATCTCCACTAAGCATTTGTTGTCAGGTGTCCTCCCACAATCAGAGATCTTTCGCCTTACTCCTTCCATGCACTGCTAGAATTTGCTTGCAGATGTCGGAGGCGCAGCAGATGGTGGGGGGGGGACGGAGGGGGGCCTCGTGCTGCTGGGACCTCCCGGAAATTGTGATCTGTCTATCTTGCATTCCGGACTGTAAGTTGCCGCCGGACGTTTTGCTCAAATACATGTCGGTTGCTCACTCTCTACCATTACAATACTGGGTCCAGCCTTGCAGCACCGAACGCGAAATGTTCAAATCGTCCCGCCAGTCACAGTCGTTGATCATGTCAGCTTATTCGGGTTCGGGCGCTGACACTGCATATTGCACCAGCGTTGACCATGTCAAGCGTTGATCAACACCAGGGTAGCGCGCACTGGGCATTACTGAACCCATCGTTGATCAACACCAGGGTGGCACGCGCTGGGCATTACTGAACCCAGCGTTGATCAACACCAGGGTGGCACGCGCTGGGCATTACTGAACCCAGCGTTGATCAACACCAGGGTGGCACGCGCTGGGCATTACTGAACCCAGCGTTGATCAACACCAGGGTGGCACGCGCTGGGCATTACTGAACCCAGCGTTGATCAACACCAGGGTGGCACGCGCTGGGCATTACTGAACCCAGCGTTGGTCAACACCATGGGTGGCACGCGCTGGGCATTACTTGAACCCAGCGTTGGTCAACACCAGGGTGGCACGCACTGGGCATTACTGAACCCAGCGTTGATCAACACCAGGGTGGCACGCGCTGGGCATTACTGAACCCAGCGTTGATCAACACCAGGGTGGCACGCACTGGGCATTACTGAACCCAGCGTTGATCAACACCAGGGTGGCACGCTCTGGGCATTACTGAACCCACCGTAAGGAGAGCGAAATAATCCTTCGACGACGATCCTCGTTTCCGTCCACACTTACCTGGGACGGAAGCGTATTTGCGGCGATCAGTCTCCCCGGTGGTGGAGGTGGGGGTGGTGGCGGAATACCTCCGTTCACCGCTCCGTTCATTGCCGCGTTCTCAGTTCGGCTTGTTGTCTTCGCAGTTTCGTTCGCGGCTTCGCTCGCGGTTTCGCTCGCAGGTCCGCGCGCAGCTCCGCTCGGCGTTTCCCTTGCCGTTCCCTTTGCCGCTCCGTTCGCCGCTCCGTTCACCGTTCCGCTCGGCGTTCCCTTTGCCGCTCCGTTCGCCGTTCCGTTCGCCGCTCCGTTCGACGCTCCGTTCGACGCTCCGTTCGTTTGGCTGGCCAAAGTTTGCTGGCGGCTGAAACGCGAACAGAAAGATGACGTCACATTATAGGGCGGAGTAACGTAGACAAACGGTAGAGAGTCACATTTTGAGGCGGAATAACATAAACAACCTGTTCGATGACGTCACATTATGAGGCGGAGCAACGCAGAAAAATGATACGATAACGTCACATTGTGAGGCGAAGCAACGGAGGAAAATGGTATGATGACGGCACGCTATGCGGTGAGTGATTGAGTTGATTGATTGATTGAGCTTAGGGGCGCATTAACTGCTACTGGTTGTGTAGCGTCCATTCACACTGAGGCGAAGTAACGCAGGCAGATGAGATGACGTCACACGGTGAGATTGTGAGACGGAGTGGGGAAGCGTTACACAGCCGGTCGGATGATAATGGAGCCCGCGTGGGCCCAGCGTGGGCCCAGCATGGGCCCAGCGTGAGCCCAGCGTGAGCCCAGCGTGGGCCCAGTGTGGGTCCACAGCTTCCTCGAGAGAATGCCTGTTGTGAGGAAATAACAGTCCACGTCATAAATTGAAATGAGGCCCTGGAAGATATTCGGACGGAAATAATGGTATGCCAGCATCGTCAATCCATATCACCAGTACTTCCTACGTCGCTCGCATTCTTGTGTTCTTCCATCTCCTCTCCCCGTACTCTCGTGCTCTCCCCTCTCTCGTATTATCGTGCTCCCCTGCTCCCTCCCCTCCCTTTTCCCCCGTACTTTTGTGCTCTCCCCTCCCCTCTTTCCGTACTCTCGTGCTTCCCCATCGCCCCTCCCCGAACTGTCGTGTTTTCCTCTGCATTGTAAGTTGACCAAGGAGTCGAAATTCAACAGTAGTAACATACGTCCAACAATGTGGTTAAGGTTAAAACAACAGCTTCATACTGACTGATCATGCCCGTAAATACCAACGGTCGATTTGGTCATGAAGACCAACGGATGAATTGATCGTGTGGCCCAACGGATGAATTGGTCGTGAGGACCAACGGATCATGTTCCTGAGGACCATCGGATGACTTTCGTGAATCGGCCGCAATCTTTAAAGTAGGAGAAATTGCAGTCGGAGTTGGAAACATGGGCTGTGGCTAAATTTTGGCATTCCCTCTATTATTTTTGGTATATCCTATCCGAAGAGGAATTCGGTCATTCTTCTCATTTGGAGGATTCCGTGGAAAGAGCCAGTTGAGACTCTGATATCAATGGTTGGAAGAAAAATATCATCTCCGCATCCGATTACCCAACAGTTTTCCACTCTACATCCAGGATTACCAAGAACAAATCTATCCACGAAGATCACGACTTTTTCGTGATAGAACCGATCTGGAGAAATGCTTCGCTGAAGACTGGCTGAACTGCCTGAGCTGAACTGATGATGGCTGCGCTTCCCAGAGTCAACAGGAGTGAGAGCTACACAAATGTCAACAGGAGTGGCAGTTACCCAGATGTCAGCAAGAGTGGCAGTTACCCAGGCGTCAGCAAGGATGACAGTTACACAGATGTCAGCATGAGTGACAGTTACCCAGATGTCAGCAGGAGTGGGAGTTACCCAGATGTCAGCAGGAGTGGCAGTTACCCAGACGTCAGCAAGGATGACAGTTACACAGATGTCAGCATGAGTGACAGTTACCCAGATGTCAGCAGGAGTGGCAGTTACCCAGATGTCAGCAGGAGTGGCAGTTACCCAGATGTCAACAGGAGTGGCAGTTACCCAGATGTCAGCAGGAGTGGCAGTTACCCAGATGTCAGCAGACCATCACCAGAGTAATTCCCGGGTAAACATACATTACAGAAGCTAAGTCGGCCCTAAAGCTGAGCTTTCAGCCAGGGAGGCGGTGCCTATACATTGCAAATACGACGGCTTGACCGCTGTACTTTATGATGGTGCAGAGGCATCATCAGGATTTTCGCCAGGGGGCTGTTGGCCTGTCGGGGGCTGTAACTGTTGCCATAGGGGCCATTTCACCTAGGCCGCACCGAGTCCCATACAAAACCTGAGCAGCCCGGAGAGGAGGGCACAGGTGGAGCTAGACGATCACGGTATCCTGCATGGCGACGGGCCTGGTGACGCTTACGTCCTGGTGCATGGATTAAGCAGTTGGTAGAGAGGTACGCTTCATCATCATGTCGAAAAATATATTCAGCATGTTACCCCTCCCCACCCCCACACCCAGCCCTGGCAACCTCGTGTCGGAGCAGACAAGCGCAGACTCGTAATCACCATCGGACACGTGGCGGACGACATTTTAATTAACAGCTTTCACGAACTGCAGCTTCGCCAGCAGCTTCAGATATATGGAGCTACGGACTGCATCCTCGTCAGCAACTTCAGATATATGGAGCCACGGACTGCATCCTCGTCAGCAGCTTCAGTCAAACATATGGAGTGCGCCATTTCCCATACGTGCCCACGTGATGAGCACACATCCGTGATACTAATAATTGGGTGGTGGCAAGCAGCATTTTTTTCATTATTCCGCCGCCCACATCATACAACTGCATCCACTTTCCAAATCAGATGAGCCGTTGCGCGAACGGACCCGTACCTGATTATCACGCCATCCTGGCCGCAATCTCCCGCACCGCACGTGCAACACGACAACAAATCTTAACAGCGTGACAAAGTAGCGCCACCAACAAAGAAGCCGGTATGGTCTCTCCGCCGTCATGATGCAGTGAAGGGAAACGGATCCAGCCATCCTGCCCACCGGGGTGTCCTTAATCACGCCATTCGTGCTATGAAGGGAGACGGACCCAGCCATCCTGCCCACCAGGGTGGCGTTAATCATGCCATTCGTGCTATGAAGGGAGACGGACCCAGCCATCCTGGCCACCAGGGAAGCATTCCACCAGGTCCATGCCATTCGTGCTATGAAGGGAGACGGACCCAGCCATCCTGGCCACCAGGGTGTCCCTGATCACACTATTCGTGCTACGAAGGGATGTGGGTCTAGCCATCATGCCCATCGAGATAGCTTTACTCATGCTATCCGTGCTGTGAGTGTCCAGGGTGCAGCCAAGAAGGGCCCTTGTGGACTCATAGTTGCGCTGATCTTTTAAGTCTTTACATCTTTATGAAGGGAAGCGAATCAGACGCTATGCCCACCAGGGTGGTCTTCCTCACGCCATTCGTGCTATGAGGTAAAGTGGACCCAGCCATCCTGCCCACCAGGGTGGCTTCACTCACGCAATTCGTGCTATGAGGTAAAGTTGACCCAGCCGTCCTGCCCACCAGGGTGGCCTTCCTCACGCCATTCGTGTCATGACAGGGACCCAGCCGCTGTGGGTACCAGGGTGTCTCTACTCACGCCATGCTCCTGATTTGCTCGCCGACGCCCTTGTCGTGGATGACCTGCTTGCCCTGAGGCGCCCGGCCCACCATGTCGGAGCTTCGGCCGTGGCAGGCGCCCAGCATGTCGCGGTACATGCTGTAGGCCAGCTGACGCACGCGCGGGTCACTGGGGTCAACCGGAGGTGACATGGTGTTGGCGCCTCGGGCGCTGCCTCCAGCCGAGAACTGTCGCTGGACCGTCGACGGGCGACGTCGCTGTCGCAGAGGGAACGCAGACGGGCTGTGTCGCAGAGACGTGCTGTGTCGCAGAGACTGTCGCTGTGTCGCAGAGACTGTCGCTGTGTCGCAGAGACTGGCTGTTTCTCAGAGACTGTCGCTGTTTCTCAGAGACTGTCGCTGTGTCGCAGAGACTGTCGCCGTGTCGCAGAGACGGGCTGTTTCTCAGAGACTGTCGCTGTTTCTCAGAAACTGTCGCTGTGTCGCAGAGACTGTCGCTGTGTCGCAGAGACTGTAGATGTGTCGCTGCGAGCTGCGCCGCTGAGGGACCGTTGACAGACTACGTCGCTGGGGGAACGCAGACCGTTGAGGCCGTTCAGAAAACGCTGCCGATTCCCTTCGGCACGACGTTCGCGCCGATCTTGTGGCTCGACGTTTCACGACCCGACTGACTGGAGGCGACTGCAGACGGCGAGGAATGTCACCAGGCAGCGGGGCCGGGCCGTTCGACGGCGAGCGGCGGGTGACGTCGACACTGGCGGCCGTTGGAAAGGCGCCGCTCAAACCGGGATGTCTCGCTGGCCGACTGCCAACCAACCAACCAACCAACCAACCAACCAACCAACCCACCGACCGACCGACCGACCGACCGCCTGCAGTCCTCTCGGCACACAACCGCCCCCGCCCGTCGAAAACCGCCCCGCTGAGCAGCACCGACACGATGCACTGTTCCGCCCCGCCCACCCTGTTACCACAGCAACCCGTCGGCTGGCGCCACCGCAGCCACCGCAGCCACCGCAGTCACCACGCGTCGCGCACCCAGCGACAACACTGAAGTCCGAGCGGCGCCAGTCTCCGCGCCCCGCCGGCTCCGGCCGGCCGTGTGACGTCACCGGCTGACGTCATCGGCTGACGTCACACGGCCGCGGCAGATGCGGCGAGGGAGTGGCGACGCGAGGCGGCCGCCGGAGTTGTCGCGTCTCGGAGAGAAGGAGAGGGAGAGGGAGACGGAGAGGGACGGAGGGAGATAGAGACGGAGAGAGGGGAGAGGGAGAGAGACAGAGAGAGAGAGAGGAGAGAGAGAGAGAGAGAGGAGAGAGAGAGAGAGAGAGAAGAGAGACAGACAGAGAGAGAGAGAGAGAGAGAGAGAGAGAGAGAGAGAGAGAGAGAGAGAGAGAGAGAGAGGAGGGAGAGGGGTTCGGGCGGGGAATGAGGCTGGCGGAAGGGCCGAGCGCGAAGTGAACCGGAACAACATACCGGAGCAACATAGACCACGGCGACTCCCTTCACTTCACGCCAGGGGCGGATACAAGGGGGACTGGAGGCATGTCCCCCCCCATGGAAAGGTGGCATCCGTCTTCTGGCCGGTAAAAGTGCTTATTCAGGAAGGTTTGAGCACGTGCCGACCGGTTCTAACGGACTTTTCAAACACGGCCACCGTTTTCAGAGGAAAAGGCGCTGCCCCAGCATGCTCGAGTGCACTCCCCCTCCTGCGGTGGGGGAGTGTTCGCCTTGGTTGGTCGTTGGTCGCCACCTGCGGCGGTACCTGTTTGACGTGCCGCCCGTGCCGAACTGATTTACTGCTCGACTTGTTGCATTTTTATTTGTATTTGTATTCTGTGAGTTTGACCTTTTGTGCTGCGTTGTTTTATCCATTTGACGCGATGTCATAATAGCCACGAGTCAATGGTGGATGACCTCAATAAAGTCTGTCTGTCCCGCGCCGCTTCGCATGAAAGGTGCCGCCGCTGAGCATTCCTGGATCCGCCCCTGCTTCACGTCCAATGTTCATCGTGGAAATATTCTGTATGTGTGTGGGTATGCTGAGATAATGGGCTACTGGGTACAACGGTGTCATCCACATGGAACAATGCTCGATTACCAAGGTCAAAGTTGCTCCACAAACTAGCAAAATAGCTGGCACGATCGATTTCGTGCACTCCTTCCGCCAAGGACCACGTTTTGTGCTGAAGGTGGCCTGTTGGCAGCAGTCACTCCATATTTTTGCCCCGCCAGGTGCTAAATCGATCGACGGTAACAATGAATCCTACAATTTTGTCCACCCATGGCTGCACGGCGCAGAATCATGCTCCATGATATAATGGTGGAACAATTGGTCATGACGAAGCAAAATTGGTAGGAGGGCAGATAGCCAGGATAGCGGTGGGCCATAATGAGCAGGGAAAGAGGAATCAACAAGGGAAGTATCGTTTGTAATTTAAGTACATTTTGTGTTGCATGAATTGAGCAGAACAAGGCACCCGGATATGCAGCTTTGTGGAAAAAAGAATTTAATAGCCAGATAGCGGTGGGCCATAATGAGCACGGAAAGAGGAATCAACAAGGGAAGTATCGTTTGGTAATTGAAGTACATTTTGGCTGTAGATTGAGTAGAACAAGGCAACCCCGGACACATGCAGCTTTTGATGGAAAAACGTTATGGGATAATCATAGTGACACGCAGTCCAATATACTTACCGACTCTGTCCGAATTCTGAAAATAGGCGACTGAAGGATTGAACGGACGATTGAAGGAAATCATTCGAAAAGCAAACTTTCGCTGGTGTATACCACCTCCGATAGCAGCATACAATTTCAATGACTATATGACCGAAAACCGGCCACCATCATACCAACTATATACTCGATCCTGGTAAGCACGTAGGTGAGAAGCTTCTAAATACTCAACGCAATAGGCGCATGCTAGCTGCAGTATATACTAGCTTATACTAGCTGCAGCAAAGCGCCTTCCGGCAATATATGACGTATATTAGTGAAATCAGACGGAGAACTCAGACGCGGCTAACAGACACCGATTGTTAAGCGGTCCTCCTCAGACGTGTCACTTGAGGTCAGCGGAGGGGGTACTGGGAACACATGCCCCCTTCATGGAACGGTGGTGCCCCTCTGACCGGTAAAATGCGCTCCTCCGATAAGGCTCGAATCCGCCCGCTGCCCCTCCCCGCTCAACAGATATATTCAGCCAATGGCGCCCTCTGAGAGAAAGAGGCGCCCTTTCAGTGCCCGAGTGTACCCCACCCGCCTCCCTCTCTAACCCCACTCCGCGGATTTTCCCCTGCTAGCGCCCCTACAGGAACCTCCGCGGTGACGCCCCTTCGCAGATATGGCGCCCCTCCAGACGGTTGCCCATCACCCAAGAAAATTTCTGGATCCGCCCCCGCTTGTAAATAAATTAGCGTGACCAGTCGTGTCCTAACACTGACTGTGAAGCTGAGCGAAGAACGGATAAATGCAGTTGAAAACACAGACATCAGACACTAAGCTTGTTACGATGAGGCAAAAGCTGGATAATTGTTCGAAGCGTGCCCCCAAAACTCGCTCCTAGAGCCGCTCCCGAACGAACAAGAGTGGAGCGAACAAAATGGTACCAGAAAAAGCACCGATCGTCCCGATGAGCGCTCCAAGCGTTCGGGAGCTACAGCAAACAAAACGAAACACTGCGGGGACCACCATATGCTTCCTCCATGAATAGGGTCAATAGTTGTCGGTGGCAAATGGAGGGATAGTGCTGGGCACGATACATATTGCGTTGTTCGTGATCAGTTCTAAGTGCACTAAAACGTTTTGTGATTATCTTACTGTTTCATTTTCCTTTGGAGCCTGATTTTCCTACGCATTCGTTTGCCTGACTATCACAATAAAAGTATTTTCTAAACTCAAGTTGCCCACAAAACAAAATATTGATACCTTCCCTTTAAGGTTAATGTTTGCTTGGCTAGTTTTGCGGAAGGAGGTGTTATGCTGGGTAGACCTTGACCTAAATATCCGATCCTGAAATTTGAATTAAGCAGAAGTTCACCGGAAGAATCTGGACGGAGAGCTGAACATGCCGCCAAGGCTGCCGACTCGATCGTCCCGTTGCCGTTTACTTGGCCTTACCGGAACATTGGCATTACCTGCAAGTCTATCCCTCAGCCAGCAGTTAGATGTCATCAAAGAAGCAGCTCAGCATCAGTTGAAACTTACAGTACAGATTTCCCAGGAACGATTCGGTCATACATAACCCGATCCAGCTGAACCTCTGTAAACCTCGACCACGCGAAACAAAGCGCGCGGCTGAGCGCAGGATGACGCACTGTGTTGTCTCGGACATCGCCTCGCCAACCGTCTTATGTGCTGATCCTTCCCTTTGTTTGATGGCACTTCCTGTTCGCTTGATGACGACTTCCTCTTTGTTTGTACCACTTCATCTCGGTCCGATGATACTTCCTCACAACGGCTTGTGTTTTCTTCTCGGTTGACAGAGCAGCGGCCGCGTGGGTCTGGCTCTGCTATCGAGTCCGGGAGTCCAGGAGTCCGGGAGTCCGGGAGTCCGGGAGTCCGGGAGTCCGGGTGTCCGGGAGTCCGGGAGTCCGGGAGTCGGGGAGTTTGGGAGTATGGGAGTATGGGAGTCTGGAAGTCTGGGAGTCTGTGAGACCGGGAGTCCGGGAGTCCGGGAGTCCGGGAGTCCGGGAGTCCGGGAGCCCAGGAGTCCGGGAGTCCGGGTTCATGCCGCACGGATGCCGGGCACGCGCAGCGCGGCGGGTTCGGGGTCGCGGTGTTTTTGTTGCCGCGCAGACCGTTCGTAAACTAAGAGCGCAGTCGACGCAGATGATCTCACAAAGCGGCGCGCACAGGTCAAGGTGGCGACGGCCGGGAAGCGGGCGTCTCGCTGGAGGTCACGCGTCGTCACCAGCGGTGGTGAGTTCCGGACCCGAGTCGGCAGGACTTCCGGCATCTCGGGATCGCAGCGTGTGTCTTATCGGCTGACGGATGCAGCTGTCACAGCCGTCACAGCCGTCACAGCCGTCACAGTCGTCACGGCCGTCACAGCCGTCACAGCCGTCACAGCCGTCACAGCCGTCACAGCCGTCACAGCCGTCACAGCCGTCACGGCCGTCACAGCCGTCACAGCCGTCACAGCCGTCACAGCCGTCACAGCCGTCACAGACATCACAAACGTCACAGCCGTCACAGTCGTCACAGCCGTCACAGCCGTCCCGTCACACCGTCACAGTCGTCACAGCGTCACAGCCGTCACAGCGTCACAGCGTCACAGCGTCACAGCCGTCACAGCCGTCACAGCCGTCACAGCCGTCACAGCCGTCACAGCCGTCACAGCCGTCACAGCCGTCACAGCCGTCACAGCCGTCACAGCCGTCACAGCCGTCACAGCCGTCACAGCCGTCACAGCCGTCACAGCCGTCACAACCGTCACAAACGTCACAAACGTCACAGCCGTGGCAGCCATCTCAGCCGTCACAGCCGTCACAGCCGTCACAGCCGCCTCAGGCGTCACAAACGTCACAGCCGTCGCAGCCGTTACAAACGTCACAGCCGTGGCAGCCGTCACAGCCGTCACAGCCGTCACACGTCACATCACGCCGCACAGCCGTCACAGCCGTCACAGCCGTCACAGCCGTCACAGCAGTCACAGCCGTCACAGCCGTCACAGCCGTCACAGCCGTCACAGCCGTCACAGCCGTCACGGTAGTGCCGTCGGGCGGGGGTCAGGCCTATTGTCCATCAGCTGGTCAGTGTCACAAGGGTGTGTTTTAGGCGACACGGTGAACACATGGGAGTAGAAACTTGTTCAATGTTCAGCACCCCCAGGGCCGGAGTGGGGTGGCAGTGTCTCCGTGGGCTTGTTCGGCACCCATGATTCCCGGGTGTCCGTGCATTGTTGGACACCCGTGGTGCCGGGGTGACAGAGTTGTCGTGGCTAGGAGTCCTCAGGTAAGCATCTCCACTGCTGAACGTGTTTTCTTGATTCTGTGGAAGTGGCCACATGCACTGCATGTTATACCCGAGATGTTGTGGCAACCACAGATATGCCGCATCCCGTCAAGCATGAGAAGCATTTCAAGTCTGACGTGTAGCAAAGATGAGTTCAGAGTTATTGTAAATAAGAGCAATGGTGAGTACTGGGGTCGGCCAGTGGAGTGGAGTGGAGTGGAGTGGAGTAGAGTAGAGTAGTGTAGAGTAGAGTAGTGTAGAGTAGAGTAGTGTAGAGTAGAGTAGAGTAGAGTAGAGTAGTGTAGAGTAGAGTAGAGTAGAGTAGAGTAGTGTAGAGTAGAGTAGAGTAGAGTGGTGCAGAGTGGAGTGGAGTGGAATATAGTGGAGTAGAGTGGAGTTGATTTAAGTATGTTGGAGTGGATTGGAGTGGATTGAGGTGGATTGGAGTGGATTGGAATGAATCGGAGTGGATTGTATTCTGAGTGGATGGGTCGGAGTGGATTGGAAAGCGGTTGTCATTTTGTTGTGAGCGCATGCAAGATGCACAATGGAAATCACCCAGGTTTTCTCAGAATTTGCTGGTGATCAAAGGGTAGGCAGCGGTGAGCTCGTCCAGCGTGCAAAGACGTCGGCATTGTGGACACCTGAACGAAAATGCTCACAGGAAAGTGTTTTTAATAGGGTTAAATTGCTCACAGTAATTGTTTTTAATTTTGGCCGCTCCTAAATCGGAGCGGCCAAAATTTCTTCCAGTTCCAGATATTTCTTTTCGTTGATGAGCGTGGGTCGAGGATAGGAACGGCCACGGTCTGCCTTCTCCACTTGGAAGTCGTTCCAGCGCCGCCTGATATCGGGCCGGGCATTGGACGTCCGACTCCACCTGGAATCTGGAGGTGGCGACGCCCTTGTCCGCATGGCGAATCATGTGCCACTCCCTGATCCCTGATACAGGCTCGGTCGTAACGCGAAGCCGATCACGTCAGTGCATGGTCCGACAGCAAGGCCAGCTGACGGTCCGACGGCAAGGCCAGCTGACGGTCCGACGGCAAGGCCAGCTGACGGTCCGACGGCAAGGCCAGCTGACGGTCCGACAGCAGGGCCAGCTGACGGTTCGACGGCAAGGCCAGCTGACGGTCCGACGGCAAGGCCAGCTGACGGTCCGACGGCAAGGCCAGCTGACGGTCCGACGGCAAGGCCAGCTGACGGTCCGACGGCAAGGCCAGCTGACGGTCCGACGGCAAGGCCAGCTGACGGTCCGACAGCAAGGCCAGCTGACGATCCGACGGCAAGGCCAGCTGACGGTTCGACGGCAAGGCCAGCTGACGGTCCGACAGCAAGGCCAGCTGACGGTCCGACGGCAAGGCCAGCTGACGGTCCGACGGCAAGGCCAGCTGACGGTCCGACGGCAAGGCCAGCTGACGGTCCGACGGCAAGGCCAGCTGACGGTCCGACGGCGAGGCCAGCTGACGGTCCGACGGGAAGGCCAGCTGACGGTCCGGCAGCAAGGCCAGCTGACGGTCCGACGGCAAGGCCAGCTGACGGTCCGACGGCGACGACAATTCAGCCAAGTCGGATAGGTCCATTGTCCATGTATAGGTCCATTGCCAGGCCCATTGTCCATGTGTAGTTCCAGTGCCGAGTCCATTGCCATGTATAGGTTCATTATCGGGTCCATTGTCCATGTATAGGTCCATTGTCAGGCCCATTGTCCATGTGTAGTTCCAGTGCCGAGTCCATTGCCATGTATAGGTCCATTATCGGATACATTGTCCATCTATAGGTCCGTTGCCAGGCCCATTGTCCATGTGTAGGTCCATTGTCGGGTTCATTATTTACGTATAAGTCCATTGTCGGGTACATTGTCCATGTGTAGGTCCATTGTCGGGTCCATTGTCCATGTGTAAGTCCATTGTCAGGCCCATTGTCCATGTGTAGGTCCATTGTCGGGTTGATTATTTATGTATAAGTCCATTGTCGGGTCCATTGTCCATGTGAAGTCCAGTGCCGAGTCCATTGCCCATGTGTAGGTCCATTGCCGGGTCCATTGTCCATGTGCAAGTCCATTGTCGGGCCCATTGTCCATGTGTAGGTCCATTGTCGGGTCCATTGTCCATGCGTCCATGCCATTGTCCATGTGTAGGTCCATGCCGGGTCCATTGTCCATGTATAGGTCCATTGTCAGGCCCATTGTCCATGTGTAGGTCCATTGCCGGGTTGATTATTTATGTATAAGTCCATTGTCGGGTCCATTGTCCATGTGTAAGTCCATTTTCGGGTTGGTAGGGATGTACGCAAAATGGTGTGATTGGAAAAATGGCCGACAGACATCGCTTGGATAAACCACGTGCAAATGTTCGCCGACAGCCTCGCATCGCTTCAGGAGGTTCACGAATGCCGTAATGCAGTATATATCGGGTCAGGTTATCATTGCAGAAGGCTCACAGTGGCCATAACGCGGTGTACTTCTGGGGACGAGTAGTCTAGGGGTAAGTTGCTCGTCTCACAATCGGAAGGTTGTGGGTTCGAGTCTCACCTGTTGTTACTCTTCGCCCGCGACCAATCGGCGTGAGAGATTGGCGATGCTGCATGACTCAACGGTCGATGTGTCGTAAAAACCAACAACCAAACAATGCGGTGTATCTCAGGTGTATCTCAGGTGACAGGAGACGATGTTTTCCCAGGAGTGTGGGACCGATAGGCATGTTGAAGGGCAAGCGTATTTTACTTTCCAGTTGGGGGAGGAGGGGGGGGGGGAGTAAATAGGTATTCAATTTCGTGTTTGCGTTAATATGTATTCATCTTTCTGTTTGAAAAAGTAAATCTGAATGATTATCGTTGTGAGATGGATGCTCACAAGTATCAGGGACTGACCGGGCTTATTGCTCGTAATTGTAGGTGCTGATTAAAATCATAGTAACAAAGTAAAATAGGTGAAGTGTTCAATGTATCTGACAAAAGTTGACCGGCAAGGCCACAAAAAAATTGCTTGGGGATAGACTTCCCAGATTAGGAGGAGATAAACGCCCCTTAACTAGATCTGCCTTCAGCCCTGCCTGGTAAGTGCACATACTCAAAAGCAATTTTTTTCTCCTAAATTTAATCCGAGTTCTTGATAGGGTGGCTTTATGAACCAGGGTCCTGTTGCTAAGCTGGGCTTGTTGCGTGCACCCTGGTCCCACCACCCGATCCATGAATTCAAGTTCAACCGAAGAATTTTGACCGAAAGTTTAACGTGCCGTCAATACACCGACACGGCCGCCCGGTAGCTCGTCCCCGGCCTGATCAGGCCAGCTGCCAACCGACCCTCCCAGCCGGGGGCTAAATGCGAGCGGACGAAGGGACTCGAAACCTGCGTCGCTAGGACAGGGAAGACCAGAGCAGGCCAGAGATCTAACCAACTGCGCTAACGGGGCTTTTTATAAAGCAATCTCGGGCACATGGGGTTATAATTATCCAGAGCATGGCTTGGCATATTACGAAGGCACATTTCCAAGTGATATGCGCTGTAATTCATGTAAGTATTATGGAGAAACCATGGCCCTGAAACCATGGCTACATCTCGTTCTGAGCTAGAAATTGGCATCCATTTTTACCGAAGGAAATTTATAATTCGGGTTTTATACAAAGTTTCACAATTTGTATCAAAGGAATCATGACCCGCGGCCATCAAATGCGATATGTGATGCGTTGTGCGGCATCAGGTACATTGTTGGCATGCGATGCGTTGTGCAGCATGTGATACGTTGTGCGGCATGTGATACGTTGTGCGGCATGTGATACGTTGTAGGGGCATGTGATACGTTGTAGGGGCATGTGATACATCGTGCAGCATGTGATACGTTGTGCGGCCCGTGATACGGTGTGGGCATGTGACATGCATGATCGTGCAGAATTTCATGAAACACTCTGGCAAGCCAGCTGAAGGTCTGTGCCAAACCATGAGTCACGTGACTCATGGTTTGGCACGCGGCGGCTGGCCTCGGCTGAGGAGCACCAACACGTGGCACGCGAACCGGCAACCTTTCGGGTGGGAGACGAGCGTTCCAACTACCCCGGACCACCCACCATCGGACCGACAAGTAGCGGTGTCTGGCACGAGCAAGCGTAGCGTAGCCATGGGGTATCCACCACCGGGCTGCAGCGCCTGCTTCGTGTCTAACTCGCAGCTCGTCAGCAGCACTTTCGCGCCAACTTCTCCCCGTTTCTCACGCAATCACCCGCACCAAACCCGCGCGAACTCGCACGAGCGCGTCTCGTCACCTCCCGCACCCACCGTCACTTAAAACGGAAACCGACCGACGTTCCTCCAGCCGGGAAAAGTCGCCGGTCGACATTCCTCCAGTATGGAAAGGTCGCCGATCGACATTCCTCCAGTTTGGAAAGGTCACAGGCCGTCGTGGACACGACCCAATCGGTGGACAGCGATGCCGCAGAGACACCAGCCGGCGACACGCCGTCTGAGCCGGTCGTCTACGGCATGCGGGTGTGGGGAGAGGGGGGGGGTAAGCGGCGTGCTTCTCCAGCGGCAGGCATTCCGGTGGACATGCCAGGATATCGCTGACACAGCTCTACGGTGGCTTTGCGCAGGCAGTTGCTTATTGCTTATTTGGTGGTTCACGACGCACTTTATGCACATTCGCGGCTAATGGCGCCGCCCACACTGTCTCGCCGGTGGGCCGCGGGATTGGGAAATGTTCCGAGCGGTGCGAGTATCGAACCCGGGACCTTTGATACCCAGAGCCCAACACCTTAACCACTCGGCCATCCCCGCCCCGCGCAGGTAGTTGGCGGTTACTCCTAGTAATCAGCTGAGCCCGCCGTCGACCTAGACAGACTTCCTTTGGCGGAGAACCTCCGAGACCCGCGCCAAGTGGTGTTTGGCTTCTCCGCAGGTGGTAATGACAGCACTGGAACGTCAATAGACGTCCGAAGCGACATAAAATCTCTCCAGGCGAAACACTGGCTGGCAATTGGCCGAAATGACTGCAGAAACGACACCAGAAATGACTCCAGTCGAGATCCTCCACAGACGCGGCTGACTGTGTTCCCGTAGACCTCGTCTACTGGCACGCACAGCTTCTTGTCTGTGCAGCTGGCTGGTCCGATGCCCAAGGAGTCGTCGGTCGTTTCTTCTTCAGGGAGGTTGCCAGTCACCCCATGCACTCAGCTAAAACCTATACAAGGACATAGTATAGATAACATCGTCTAAGGACTTTCGCCTGTCACTACCAGCACTAAAGACGCCGACCGTCCACCTGTTCCGGATGATGAAGTTAGGTTCGAACCGCAGTGTCGGTGTTATTTTTTCACCAATGACAGGCTACCTGGTAAGTAACCAGTTTAGGCAGTGACGATCGTTATCACGGTGGGATAGTCGGACACCAAGTTCAAAACCATTCGTCTCAGACATAAGAGTGATTCACCACCTTCACCGGCAGGTGATTGTAGTGAGCGGCCATGCTGGTATGCAGGAGTCAAGCGGCACCCGGCGCCGTCAGCTGTGCTGAGCCCGGGGCGATGCTCCAGCAGCTTGGCAGCGCGGTCTGCTGTTGAGGGCGGCTGGGTCGGCGGCGCGCGCCAGTGACGGTCCGGGAATTCGAGGGGACGCGTTGCCGTGCTCGTGGTCTGATTACGGTGGGCCCTCTCTCGTCAGTCGAGTCGGTTCGTTCGGTCGCTGACTACTGCGAATACATGCCATTCCCCGCGCTCGGCACTTACTTTCGGATCGGCAACTACAGTGATCCAGACCATAGCCCTGTAGAGGTGGTCCGCATACCTAACTCCCAACTGTAGAGGTGGTTCGCACATCCGCCTCCTAACTGTAGAGGTGGTCCACACATCCGCCTCCCAAATGTAGAGATGGTCCGCACATCCACCTCCCGACTGTAGGTGGTCCGCACATCTGCCTCCCGACTGTAGGTGGTCCGTACATCCACCTCCCAACTGTAGAGGTGGTCCGCACATTTTTCTCCAAACTGTAGAGGTGGTCCGCACATCTGCCTCCCAACTGTAGAGGTGGTCCGCACATCCGCCTCCCAACTGTAGAGGTGGTCCGCACATCCGCCTCCCAACTGTAGAGGTGGTCCGCACATCTGCCTCCCAACTGTAGAGGTGGTCCGCACATCTGCCTCCCAACTGTAGAGGTGGTCCGCACATCTGCCTCCCAACTGTAGAGGTGGTCCGCACATCTGCCTCCCAACTGTAGAGGTGGTCCGCACATCTGCCTCCCGACTGTAGAGGTGGTCCGCACATCCACTGCCGACATCCGCCTCCCAACTGTAGAGGTGGTCCGCACATCTGCCTCCCAATGTAGAGGTGCCGCACATCCCCCAACTGTAGAGGTGGTCCGCACATCCGCCTCCCCAACTGTAGAGGTGGTCCGCACACATCTGCCTCCCAACTGTAGAGGTGGTCCGCACATCTGCCTCCCAACTGTAGAGGTGGTCCGCACACCAACTGTAGAGAGGTGGTCCGCACATCTGCCTCCCGACTGTAGAGGTGGTCCGCACATCTGCCTCCCAACTGTAGAGGTGGTCCGCACATCCCCAACTGTAGAGGTGGTCCGCACATCTCCCAACTGTCAGAGGTGGTCCGCACATCCGCCTCCTTGCCTCCCAACTGTAGAGGTGGTCCGCACATCTGCCTCCCAACTGTAGAGGTGGTCCGCACATCTGCCTCCCAACTGTAGAGGTGGTCCGCACATCCGCCTCCCAACTGTAGAGGTGGTCCGCACATCCGCCTCCCAACTGTAGAGGTGGTCCGCACATCTGCCTCCCAACTGTAGAGGTGGTCCGCACATCCGCCTCCCAACTGTAGAGGTGGTCCGCACATCTGCCTCCCAACTGTAGAGGTGGTCCGCACATCTGCCTCCCAACTGTAGAGGTGGTCCGCACATCTGCCTCCCAACTGTAGAGGTGGTCCGCACATCTGCCTCCCAACTGTAGAGGTGGTCCGCACATCTGCCTCCCAACTGTAGAGGTGGTCCGCACATCTGCCTCCCAACTGTAGAGGTGGTCCGCACATCTGCCTCCCAACTGTAGAGGTGGTCCGCACATCCGCCTCCCAACTGTAGAGGTGGTCCGCACATCTGCCTCCCAACTGTAGAGGTGGTCCGCACATCTGCCTCCCAACTGTAGAGGTGGTCCGCACATCCGCCTCCCAACTGTAGAGGTGGTCCGCACATCCGCCTCCCAACTGTAGAGGTGGTCCGCACATCTGCCTCCCAACTGTAGAGGTGGTCCGCACATCTGCCTCCCAACTGTAGAGGTGGTCCGCACATCTGCCTCCCAACTGTAGAGGTGGTCTGCACATCTGCCTCACGACTGTAGAGGTCGTCCGCACATCTGCCCCCAAACTGTAGAGATGGTCCGCGCACCTTACTGCCGACTGTAGAGGTGGTCCGCACATCTGCCTCCGAATTCCAGAGGTGGTGCATGCATCCGCCTCCCGAATTTTCGTGCCTGTTGATCCCCGAAAACTCGCCAGAGAACATTCGGTTTGAACGTATCAATGAGACCGGTTAGGTGGGAACCGGTCGACTAGGCGGACTGCCGCCCGCCCATTGATATCCCCGCAGCTGACCGCAGCACGCCCGGCGAGCTGGGCTCTACCTTGCTCTACTCGAATCAGTGAGGTAGAGCTGGGCTCGGTTGGAAGAAAAAAAGGGGGGGGTGGACATGAAGTGAGGGGGGTTAGAGTACAAGGTAGAGCTGGGCTCTACCTTGTTCTACTCGAATCAGTGCCTACTTTGGACACAATTGGGCGGATACCGCGGGCATCAGTGCGATACGCCTGTAGGCCGCTAACGAAGCCCTCCGGTGATGGTGGTGGTGGCTATTGGCTATACGACACGTCGACCGTTGAGTCATGTAGCGTCGCCAATCTCTCACGCCGGCTGGTTGCGGGCGAAGAGTTGTGACAGGTGAGCCTCAAACCCACAATCTTTCGATTATGAGACGGGCAACTTACCCCCAGACTACTCGTGCCCACGAAGTCCTCCGGACAGCCGTTCGACGTGCCTAGGAAACTAGCCTGTTCTTCCGATCCGGCTCTAATTTCGCGCCGCTGGGTCATCGTGTGTGACCAGCGCCGGGAGACTGGTGGTGCCGGTCTGTCCGTCTGTCAGCATCAGCAGATCAGCAGCGGTCTGACGTCTCCAGCGTCAGCAGATCAGCACGGTGTGTGCCGGTCTGTCCGTCTGTCAGCATCAGCAGATCAGCAGCGGTCTGTCCGTCTGTCAGCATCAGCAGATCAGCAGCGGTGTGACCAGCGGCGGGAGACTGGCGGTGCCGGTCTGTCCGTCTGTCAGCATCAGCAGATCAGCAGCGGTCTGTCCGTCTGTCAGCATCAGCAGATCAGCAGCGGTCTGTCCGTCTCGCCCAGCGTCAGCCAGCGCGTGACATTGTCGGCGCCCACCGGCCGCACTTGAACTGGGAGCTGTTGCTGTTGCTGTTGCTGTTGCTGTTGCTGTTGCTGTTGCTGTTGCTGTTGCTGTTGCTGTTGCTCAATCAGTCATAGCATGTTCCGCCGCAACAAAGACCACGGAGCAAACATATACTGATGGTTAGGTTTGTATCGCAGCTTGGTTGCACACTGCACAGTGCACACTGCCCACTGCACAATACACATTACACAGTGCACACTGCACAATGCACACTAAAAATAAATACACACTGCACAGTGCACACTGCCACTGCACAATACACACTGCACAGTGCACACTGCCCACTGCACAATACACACTGCACAGTGCACACTGCACAATGCACACTGTACAGTGCACACTGTATAGTGCACATCACACTACACACTGTACAGTACACACTGTACTGTACACACTGCACAATACACACTGCAAAGTGCACACTGCACAATACACACTGCACAGTGCACACTGCACAATGCATACTGCATAGTGCACTCTGCAATTGCACGGTGCAGTGTGTGCTGTGAGTGAGTGAGGAGTGAGTGCGGAGTGAGTGAGGAGTGAGTGAGGAGTGAGTGAGGAGTGAGTGAGGAGTGAGTGAGGAGTGAGTGAGGAGTGAGGAGGAGTGAGTGAGTGAGGAGTGAGTGAGGAGTGAGTGAGGAGTGAGTGAGGAGTGAGTGAGGAGTGAGTGAGGAGTGAGTGAGGAGAAGCACGACTCTATCGCCACAGCTGCCGTGGCAACTGCCGCATTCCACACCACAGCTAGTCCCGCGGACAGCTGAGCACCCCACTTACTGACCTCTCCCTACCGGAGCCCCTGCGTGTGCGACCGCCACACCCAACTGCCCCGGCTGGGAGGACTTACTCCTGTATCTCCGCGGCATGCTAACCTTGTGCGGGGTTTAGCGGAGAACCCACCGGCCGGCTACCAGTCGGTGCACTTGGCTGAGCCGCGCTCCAGCTTAGGCCGGCTGCGGTAAGTCACGTGATTCGGGTCACGTGATTCGGAGACGGCGCGGTAGGCGTTATGTTTTTTAGTGCTGTATTTGCTGATCCAGAGTCGTTCACCAGTAACACATCGCCGGCGGTGGCTTTCATTCATAGACAGCGCAAGTGATGTGTGCAGAGCAATGTCGGGGGACGCTCAGACGTGAAGAAGAAAGCGTCCACATTAAGGCAATTATTCGCTTTCTTCCTCTGTTATTTAGAACTAAAAGCAGGACCAGAACCAGAACCAGAACCAAAACCAGAACAACCCACCACGCCCTGCTTGTGCTGACTGACGGCTGCTCCCGTTGCTCCTGTAGTATAGTACAGAGCAGCCGCTTCCAGCCGTTTTTCCGGCCTTGGGGGAGGGTCGGCTCAGACTCCACCTCCAACCTCGGGGGGGGGGAGGGTGAGGGTCGGCCCAGACTCCACCTCTGACCTCTGGGGATCGGCTCAGACACCACCTCCGACCTCGGTGGGATGGTCGGCTCAGATTCCACCTCTGACCTCGGGGGAGGTTCGGCTCAGACATCACCTCCGACCTCGTGAGGGAGGGTCGGCTCAGACTCCACCTCCGACCTCGGGGGGGGTCGGCTCAGACTCCACCTCCGACCTCGGGGGCGGGGCTCAGACGCCACCTCCAGCCCTATATGTGAGGCTGCTCCACATCAGCTGACTCACGTGACAGTACCGGAGGTGGTCAGTCAGTTATTGGTTTTACGACGCATCAACCGTTGAGTCATGTAGCATCGCCCGCAGTCATGTAGTCTCTCACGCTGATTGGTCACAGGCGAAGAGTAGCGACAGGTGAGACTCGAACCCACAACCTTTCGATTGTGAGACGAGCAACTCGCCCCTAGACTACTCGTCCCCGTACCGGATGTGGTCGCCACCCTGTGACCCACATTGGTCATTTCCACCTGATTACATTTGACGAGGGCGTGCCGGTGGTCCACACCGCCTTCTCTGTCAGGCGCTACACATGTGCGAGGCAACTTATCACAGTGCGCAAGAAATCGCTGCCACTCACGATCCAACTACAACCCACACCGTAAATTATACATCCATTGGTTAATTGCCGTAGCCCTGCGCCCCCATCCTGTTTGCACTAATCTTGAATCAATTTATCAATTTTCATCTTATATAGTATGGTTTCCATGAAGTGCCGGGCAAAGTTACATCTCCTCTGAAGTTGAAAAAAAAATCACTGTCGTCAATTTTAGATGTATTTTTCGCACCCAACTAGCTATTATGCACAATGCCATTTCGGCGTCACATGGAACATCCCAGACCGTCCTCTACGTCAAGAGCAGCCCCTGGTGCCGACCATGCCAGCTATCTTGATGGATAGTACCAGTTTAGCCGCTGACAGGTCTGACTCAGGCCGATGGTGTGGTGTACGGTCTACACTCTCCAACTGCACATAGACGCGTAAATTGTGCGTGTTCTACCCCCCCTCCAATAACTTGCCGGGGGCGAGTAGTCTATGGGTAAGTTGCTCGTCTCACCATCGAAAGGTTGTGGGTTCGAGTGACGCTACATGACTCAACGATCGATGTGTCGTGAAACCAATAGCCAACCAACAAATAACTTACTATTGTATGGAAACTAAACGGTATGGAAGGTTAGCTGAATGCAGTGTAAAGCTGTAATTTACGACCTATCCATGTGACATTGACGACACAGTTCATATCCTAAAGACGCACAACACTATGTTACCATTTTCATTTTTCTTTTGAAAGCGTTCACTGGGTGAAAATAATATTGATAGAATAACAATTTGACAGAGCAAGGTCTCGTG